>JBBPBX010051278.1:2246-13360 GCA_038048925.1 Garcialebias charrua | reverse complement strand
ACAGTAAAAAAAATCCGTAAAAAAACGGAAAATGTCCTGGTAATTTTCTGCCAGTACATTCTCCGTTTTTTTACAGATATTTCCGTAAACCCTAAAACGGATTTTTCCCGTAATTTAACAGTTTTTTAATGTATAATTTACATAAATTTCTGTTAATCTAGGGTGCCAGGTAAATGGAGTCCTCTTTCGCACTTCTTCTCAAAGGTTCTTGTTCCCAGGGTGCTTTGCGCGAAAAAAATACCTAAATGGAGAAACCCCTGTAAAAAATGATAACAGAAATTCCTTCACACTTCCACAGTACATTTACCTGTTTTTTTACGGATTTTTTTTACAGTGTAGGCATGGAATTTTTATTTTAAATGATCCATCCATTATCTTTACCCATTTCTTCTATTTTGGGTCACTGGGGTCGCCGGTGCCCATATCCAGCAATCACAGTGCGAGGGGCGGGGTGCACCCTGGATGGGTCACAAGTCCATCACAGGGCCACATAGAGACAAATGAGACGAATAATAATAATAATAATGTCCGTCTTTGTCTGTCATCTGTGCATGTTTCCCATACACGGACGAAATTCGTCTCTGCATTTAACCCAACCACCACCAGGTGGTGCAGTGAGCAGCCAGAGGGCGCCCGGGGAGCTGGAGAATTAGGTGTGCACTCATAGACACCCCAAGGTGTGTAGTGGCCGGGGCGCGAACCCGCGTCCTTCGGGTCCCAAGTCAAAAGTCCTGCCACTACACCATCTTGGCTCCCCAACAACCATTCACTCACTCACTCACTCACTCACTCACTCACACCTCACTCACACATAGGGACAATTTAGAGTTACATATCAGCCTAACATGCATATTTTTGGTCTGTGGGAGGAAACCGGAGTACCCGGAGGAAACCCACGCATGCATGGGGAGAACATGCAAACTCCACCCAGAAAGGCCCCCGGACCGGGATTTGAACCGGCAACCTTCTTGCTGAGAGGCAGCAGCTCAACCAGTTGTGCCACCGTGCACCGACTATTTTAAATTAATTATTTTAAATTATTTAGCACCTACTGCACCTCTGTGCAGCCCACAGCTGCAGAAAAAGCTTCCTGCTGCAGCATGTCAGATCTCAGCTCTGCAGTAGAGAAGTGGACGTGGCCGAGAGAGCTCGCATGTGGCAGAGAGCTGAAATCACGACTTTCTGTCCTCTTTTAGACAGACAGACAGACGGACGGACGGACGGACGGACGGACGGACGGACGGACGGATAGAAGGATAGAAGGATAGAAGGATAGATGGATAGATGGATAGATGGATAGATGGATAAATAGATATATGGATAGATAGATATGGAGAGATAGATATGGACAGATAGATATGGATAGATATAGATACTTATAGATATAGAAACATATAGATATAGATATAGATACATATATGTTTATGTTTATGTTTATTAAATTTGTTCATTTTTTTACAAAAGAAACAATACAAGGCAATCTCATAATGATAGTGTACAAAATGTAAAAAAATGAAAGGTGGCAGAAAGAAGAATAAATCTTATTATATCTGCCCCTTATCTCCAGCAATCAGATTAAACAACAGTAGTCAAACCATGTAAACAATAATAATCTTCAACCAACTTTTTCCAACAATCAGGTTAAACAATAATATTCTTCAACCAACAGTACAAAATGACTAATTCTTTTTAGTTTTCTAACTAATACTAATACAGTACAAAATGACTAACACTTTCTAATTTTCTAACTAATACAATACACATTACGTTATTTCACATATATTTTTTTAACATATTTGTTTTGATCATTTTTTTAAATGTAAACATTGACTTGGCATTTTTAACTACATTCTCCAAGCCATTCCATAATCTAATTCCCTGAATTGAGGTAGAACGTCCCTTCAAACTGGTTCTGAATTGTGGTTTTACAAACAACTCTGTTCCCTTAAGATTATAACAACTTTGTCTTTTAACAAAGTGCATTTGGATATTTAAAGGTAATGCATTATTTTGAGCTCTATACATAACTGATAAAATATTATAGTCTACCAAATCATGGAACTTCAGTAATTTTAGTTGATAAAATAATGTACTTGATGGATGACGGTAATGCTTTCTAGTGATAATTCTTACAGCTCTTTTCTGTAATACAAAAATAGGCTTTGTGATTGTTTTACACGCATTCCCCCAAACATCAATACAATAGATTAAGTGTGGAACAATGATTGTGTTATACAACAAATACAGAGCTTTATCATTCAATAGGTCTCTGACTTTGTACAGTACTGCTATCGATTTAGCTATTTTTATTCTTACAGAATTTATGTGTTGTTTCCATGTCAGTTTGTCATCAATGATAACACCCAAAAACTTCACCTCATTCACTCTACAAATCTCAACATCCTCAATTTTGAGTGGAACATCGACAGTTTTCTTTCTATTACCGAATATCATGTAATTAGTTTTCTCTAGATTTAATGATAATTTATTTATTTTAAACCAAGTTTGTATCTTGACAAATTCTGTCTTTATCAATTCTAACATTTGTTCTATATCTTCACCTGAACAGAAAAAAGTGGTATCATCTGCGAAAAGTACACATTTAAGGAGTCCTGACACATTTACCAAGTCATTCACATATAAAATAAAAAGCTTTGGTCCAAGTACAGAGCCTTGAGGAACTCCACATGTGATATTACAGAGGTCAGATCTTACATCATTTATTTGTACAAATTGTTTCCTATTTTTTAAGTAGCTAGATACCCACTGTAATGCTGGTCCTCTAATACCATATTTGTTCAGTTTTTCAAGGAGAATGGTGTGATCAATAGTATCGAATGCTTTTTTTAAATCAACAAAGATACTGATACAGTGTTGTTTTTGATCGACAGCAGTAGTTATTTGTTCCATTAATTCCATGAGAGCCATTGATGTAGAGTTTTTTGATCTAAACCCATACTGACTGCTGCTTAGAATATTTTGTTTATCTATAAATTGGTCTAGTCTGTTTACAAATAGTTTTTCAAGAATTTTTGAAAACTGTGGTAACAAGGATATAGGTCTATAATTGTTGAATACACATTTATCACCATTTTTAAAAAGAGGAACGACCTTAGCTACTTTCATATTATCTGGAAAAATTCCTGTTGAAAATGATAAGTTACATATGTATGTGAACGGCTCAATAACATGACTCATTATGTCCTTTACAAACATCATATCCATGTCCACCCAGTCTTTCGATCTCTTGTCTGTAAGATGTTTTACTACATTCATTATTTCCTCTTTGTTAGTTCCATTTAGGAAAATACTATTTGCACAACCTGTAATTGAGTGGATCATATTTTTATCTACTTTTGGTATCTTAGCTGCAAGGCTTGATCCAACATTCACGAAATATTGATTAAATCCATTTACAATTTCATTTTCATCATGAACTTCATCGTTGTCTTTTACAAAATATTTTGAAATACCAGTTTTTGCTTTATGATTCTTCAGTACACCATTCATTACTCGCCATGTTGCTTTCATATCACCATTAGTTTTATCTAATAATTTACTATAATATTCTTTCTTATGTTTCCTTATAATCCCTACTAATTTATTTTTATACTTTTTATATTTTTCTTCTGCGCTCTGACTTCGCAATTTCAAGAAACATGAATACAAATAATTCTTTTTTTTACATGCATTTCTTAACCCTTTTGTCATCCATGGTTGATCATTCGTATTTCTCTTTGTGTAATTTGTTTGCACACAATTCTTTTCATACAGGGTTTCCAAGATATTCATAAACTCATCATATGCCCTGTTCGCATCATCAACATACACATCATTCCAGTCTTGTTTATCCAGATCCTCTTTCAATTTTTCCAAAACTTTTTTTGATGTGTTTATGATTTTTTTCTTCGTTGTGTCTGCTTTTGTGATATTTTGATCATTTTTAAATATTGTGAAAACTGGTAAATGATCACTTAAGTCGGTCGTTAAGATACCACCAATCACATCCCCATTTGTTATATTTGTGAAAATATTATCAATTATTGTAGCACTATGAGTTGTAATTCTTGTTGGCTTTGATATCAATGGATACATATTTAAACTGTACATTGAGTTTATAAATGTGCTTATGTTATTTGAATCTGTTTTATTTCCCATATCAATGTTAAAGTCTCCACACAAGAAAATATTTTTATTAAAACTTTTCTCCATTAGTTCCAAGATTTTATCAGTGAATATTTCTATATTTGCTCCTGGTGATCTATATACACAACTTATTATTATGTTTTTATCGTTTTTGTTTATAATTTCTATTGTTATCATTTCCATAATATTATCAACTATTATTGACATTTCATTATTTAATTTACATTTTATTTCATTATTGACAAATAGTGCGACACCACCACCTCTTTTATTATTTCTGTTCATATGATATAATTCATACCCCTCGATGTGAATATTACTAGTGTTATCATCATTAAGCCATGTCTCTGACAACGCTATTATCGTAAAAGTTCTATTTAATTGTTTTAAGTAATCTGTTATTTTGGATATGTTTGCATTTATACTTCTGCTATTAAAGTGAATAATGGAGAGAACTCCATTTGATATATTGATGTCATTAAACTGCTCTTCATTATAATATTCGCTATCATTTATTACAGGAAAAAAATTTGCATCAATCACATTTTCAACATTATATATTTTAGGTTCTGAGTCTTCGTATGTTGTCATGTTCTAATGTATTTGTTCATTTCACCGTATATTTTATCCATTTTGATTGTGAGTTGTTTCATTGATTTGTAATTTTTCATCTCTTGAATTCATCCAGATCCGTCAGCTCTTTTATCATTTTAGGCTGAGACCCTTCCTTTGCTTTGATAAAGACGTATCCATTTCTAGTCCATGTTGATGCTATTTTTTTTCTTTGTTTTTTAACCACCTTGCATATAGATACATATAGATAGATATAGATACATATAGAGAGATAGAGATACATATAGATAGATAGAGATAGATAGAGATGGATGGATGTACTAAAATATGGTAAATGGTAAATGGAGCTTACTTATATAGCACTTTCCAGAGCCCTTTGAGGGGCCCCAAAGCGCTTCACAGTACCAACCATCCACCCATTCATACACACATTCATACACCGGTAGCGGTAGACTGCCTTGCAAGGCGCTGCCTGTCCTACCGGGAGCAACTCGGGGTTAAGTGTCTTGCCCAGGGACACAACGAGGTATGCCGTGACCGGGGATCGAACCCGAGACCTTCTGGTCCTGAGCCGGCTGCCCTGCCTCTACACCATCTCAGATATGGATAGATAGATATGGATAGATAGATATGGATAGATAGATATGGAAAGATAGATATAGATAGATATAGATAGACATATAGATACATATAGATACATATAGATGCATATTGATAGATATAGATACATATAGATAGTTAGAGATGGATGGCTGTTCTAAAATAAACTACAACCAGTACTTACTACTTGTACTACCATTCCTACTTTGCGGTTTTTCACTTTCCGCGGGGCTTGAGGGTACGAATCCTCCATGATAAACGAGGGACTAGTGTATTTGGAATTAAAGTTATTTTGCAGTAGGGTTTCAATTTCAGTTTAGACTAATATCTAAAACTCAGTCTGGTGGTCAGAAAATCCACACCACTCTAGATTTTTTTTAATTCATATTTTCAATCGAGAGGAGCCAGTTGAGGTGGCTCGGGCATCTGGTTAGGATGCCTCCTGGATGCCTCCCTGGGGAGGTGTTCCGGGCACGTCCCACCGGGAGGAGACCCAGAGGAAGACCCAGGACACGCTGGAGGGACTATGGCTGTGTCTCAATTCAGGGGCTGCATCCTCATGAGTGCGCATTTGTCGGCCGCATACGTCATTGCCCCGCGCGGAGGACTGTCCCAATTCGAAGACTCCTCCTCATGCGGCCGAGGAATGCGGCCTACTTCCTGCCGAAATCGAAGGATGCATCCGTGGAACCTTCAAGACGGAGGCTATCCCAGAATTCATAGCGCCAGCAGAGATTTCGCGGGGGGGGGGACTTTCTGCGTGCAGGGTCGGGGCTGCTGCGTGTTGTTGAGTCATCAGCTCGTTTTAACAACAACCTCAGCGCGAATATTCATTCAACCTTTATTTAGTCATCTCAAACAACCTCAGCTCGAATATATCTCATTAAAATTTTACTACAGAAACGACAAAAAAAAATGTTAGCTGAATATACAGTATATTATTGTTTCTGAGTTTACTGTTTTTGAAGAACTGATTACAAATCAGATTATTTTACACGTGCGTAGCAAGGATTTTCTGAGGGCAAATCTTTTCAGAGTCAGAGTCAGAGAGTCTTTATTGTCATTTGCACCGCATGTAGTACATGTGTTGAAAACGAGATTATGTACACAGGGTCCCAGTTACATCCAACAACAAATGCAAGAGAAAAACAATAATAACATCTAGGATTAACTAAGAGAGACATCAGCTAGTAATACACTAAGCCCTAATGTAGTAGAAAAACATCATTATAAACAGCAGCACGAACATGAGCAGATGGTCACAGATGAACGCAGCAACAAGAAACAGATCAGTATCAGCATGATGTGACATTTTGCAGTGTTTATTCTTATTATTTATTTATTCATGAGTCTGACAGCCTCAGGGTAGAAGCTGTTCCTCAGTCTAGTGGTTCTACATTTGATGCTCCTCAACCTCCGTCCCGAGGGGAGTGGTGCAAAGAGTGAGTGTGCTGGGTGAGTGAGGTCTTTCATGATGCAGGTGGCTCTTTTTCTGCATCTGGAGGTGTAAATGTCTGTGATGGTGGGGAGACTGACTCCAACAGACTTCTGTGCAGCCTTCACCACTCTCTGTAGAGCTTTCCTCTCTGCAACTGTGCAGCCTCCATGCCACACGTTGATGCTGGAGCACAGGACGCTCTCCACTGCACACCTGTAGAAGGAGGTGAGGACTGGGCTGCTCAGACCAGCTCGTCTCAGCCGTCTGAGGAAGTAGAGTCTCTGATGACCTTTCTTGATCAGGCTGGTGGTGTTATTGCTCCAGCTGAGGTTATCATTCAAGTGTACACCCAGGTACTTGTAGCTGGAGACCACCTCCACCGCAGATCCACCTATATACAGTGGGGTGTGGGTGTGTTTAAAACCCAGAGTGGACCTACAAAATGCAACTTGTCCAGTAGCTCAGTTTGTAAATCAACCTGCGATTGGTGCAGATGTGCTTTTCTCGAAGCTGGTTCGAATCTCACTCGGTACGGTTAAAACTTATTTTACGTTTGTCTTTTATTGGATAAAAAAAAAGAAGGAGTTTCACAAACTCCTTCCTTTTAATCTCAGTCCTCATTTTTTTATCCAATAAAAGACAAACGTAAAATAAGTTTTAACCGTACCGAGTGAGATTCGAACCAGCTTCGAGAAAAGTATCTCTGCACCAATCGCAGGTTGATTTACCAACTGTGCTACTGGACAAGTTGCATTTCATAGGTCCACTCTGGGTTTTAACAGATCGCCGTTTATAAGTTGATTTGTACTCAGTTCTTAACAAACTGTAAACTCAGAAACACTAATATATATACATGTATTCAGCTAACTAATATATTTTAGCGGCGTCCCTTCTCTTTCCACACACACCAAGCGGCACACAAGAACTTCCCACCCACTTCAAGAGAACGCCCCACCCACTTCAATGCCGGCAAACCTGAAGGCTAGACCGTCCCATTTCAGCAGTTTCGCTCAGCCCACCCGGTCTTGTGAGTGCGTGGCCTACTCGGCCCAGCTAGGCTGGGTCCTCATGAGGACGCAGCCCCTGAATTGAGACACAGCCTATGTTTCTCGGCTGGCCTGGGAACGCCTTGGGATTCCCCCAGAGGAGCTGCTCCAAGTGGCTGGGGAGAGGGAAGTCTGGGCCTCCCTACTTAGGCTGCTACCCCCGCGACCCGACCCCGGATAAGCGGAAGAAAATGGATGGATAGATGGATTTTCAATTTGTTTGCACTAATAAATGAAACATCTGTTTATAAAATATTGGGAGCGGTGTAGGCCTGAATTCACTAGCTGCTAATGTCAAATTTTAAAATGTCTTATATTGCTCCTTTTGCAACATACAACCAGGTCTAATCCAGAACTTTGGTAGTATTCAATCAGTTGGGGTATTTTTCTATAAAACCTATAACTTTTTTTTTTACTTATCTGTATTCTGTTAAATGTCTACAGACGAGGAAACGGAGACATCGGGGGATTTCGGCAGTGGCGGTGCAGTCATCCTCCTTGACGACCAGGAAGAGGAGCCAACGCAGAGCGAGCAAAGTCGGCAGAAGAAAAGACGGGGCCGAATCCACCCCAGGGGAGCCATTGAGGATGACGAGGATGAGGAAGAAGACAAGGAT
Organism: Garcialebias charrua; assembly: GCA_038048925.1. Lineage (NCBI taxonomy): Eukaryota > Metazoa > Chordata > Actinopteri > Cyprinodontiformes > Rivulidae > Garcialebias > Garcialebias charrua. The sequence goes on along the minus strand of JBBPBX010051278.1, from coordinate 4,940 downwards.
GATGAAATTGGCTATATTTGGTAGCTTCATTCCATTTTTCCTTGCCATCATCTGACCAGGAAACTCTGTTAACTCGGCACAGATCTAAAGCCATTCCAATGTCTCTTCCTCCAGTTATCTTTGCAGCAGTCCATCCTTTGGCTCCTGAGCCTACTCTTGTCCCTGCGCCTCATCACTTCCCCCTTATCACTCTTCAATAAACTTCACACAAACTTTATTTTCAAGTGTTCTACTCTTCCCCTCAAATACCAGAGTTCATAAAGTTGAAACAACTGTCAAGCCCTTGAAAGGGCTGTACTCAATCCACATTTAGCTTCTCCGAAACCTACAATCTGTAAACCTTTCAAACATGGACACTTCTTTCTTTTAGGCCCTCTACCGCTCCGTTTGCTGTATGTCGGTATCAGTGTCTCTGATCAGTGTGTGAGTCCAGATGCATTAGATATATTGGATGTAAATCTGTTTCTGCCACAGATGCTTCACTGTGGATTTCCTTGCCCTGTTGTTCCATCAGCAATTCATGATCATGGTCTGTGTTCCACCTTCGGGCTCCCTTCAGTGTTTGCTGCCACGCTCCAAGACTCTGAGATGCCCCCTCTCTTTCTGTTATTTTATGGAGGATTGTAAATTAATTGTTAATCTTGAATGTGACCAGAAAGCCCTGGAAACAATGAGATTAATGATGTATTGTTGTTGTTGTTGCATGTTTCTCATCTTGTACCTGTAAAAGAGAGATTTACCTGGCCACGTCCAGCTCTATGCATCTCAAACAGAAAGTGATGCCTGTTCGGCTGCTACAATACTATGTTGCTATGTTGATGCTGTCTAGTGTCCTTTTGGTTCTTCTCCCAATCTCAGGAGGTAGGATGTTGCATCGCAAAGAGATAGCAGCTAGAAACGCAAACCTTTAAGGCCTACAGTGCAAACCTGTGGAGTTTCAGCCAGCTGTTTTTTTGCTAAATGGTTCATAGGGCTGCTGAGGCTTTTTGTCTGTGCATGGACACGAGTAGAGGAAGCTGCTCCTGAGCTGGGAGGACATAAGGTGTCGAGCAGAGACGAGACTCTGCTGTGCCTCCTAACATTGGATATGTTCAGTGATTTGAAATTGAAATCTTCACCATGTCAACTACGTGAACATTTATTTATTTGAAATATTTCAGTAAAGGTGGCACGTCAAGTGTCTTTTGAAATGTACTGGTCTGTGTCTCTTGTTGTCTACGTGATGCCTCGTGTTCTCTTTTTGGACCAAATCATTAGAAAATTATGACTAGAGAACATGTGCAGTGATGTCATCAAGAATATTTAGGCTGCCATGTTACGAGTTTGTGCATCGCAGATGCACGGTGCATTTAACATTTGCCATGTAGTTTTTATTTGTGAGCAAAAACCAGTGGGAGCACACAATGCTGAGAGAGTTCTGAGATTTAAACATGGACCATGAACCACCAGCACTTGAGGCCCCACATCAAACCTCCATGCACACCCTTTCATCCAACCCTGTCGAGCCCTCAGAGCAGGCTGCCAGGACCTTGAACTCATCCAAGACTTAAGTCTATTTCAAGTATTGGCATGTGCTGCGTTACATCCAAAACCCGTTATTGAGCAGGAATCAGAGATTAGATGCCCAGTTGCTTTGAGGATAAGCCCACACAGGGGTCCCTTGCAGGATGGATGGAAGAACCCTAACCCTTATGCCTCCTTTGAATTTCCACCAAACTGTTTTGGTCACATTTTTAAAAGTAGGAATAAATCTGCTGTGTTTCCAAAAATCAAGAGACATCCAAGGTTCCTAGTGAATCACTTTTTTCCTGGATTACTGAGAACAACCCAACTTTGTTTTATAATTTCTATTATTCATTTCGACCTCGATTATTGGTAATTTTTAGAAGAAACAATGGAATGACTTTTTTTTCCCTATCTGACAAGAGTAACAACTTTACTCATTGTGGAGGGTGAACGATTTCCCATTTTTATTAAGAATCACAGCCAGATTGATGTACAACATGATGGCTAAATGTAGCTCATGATTCTCTAATGCAAGTTGCACAAGCTGGTATAAACCCACTCTTTGCCTCACTTTACCACCACAGAGAGAATCACACGAGTCCTTTCTGCTGTCGGGTTGTATTTTTCTGAAGGCTGGATTTATCTGCAGTCAAACAATCAGATCCCTCTATCAGTTCTGACCTTTTCCAGTTTTGAGAAAGCAGCATCCCTAGAACCAGAGATAGATAGATGGATGGTAGCATGTAGAATACTCTTATCACAAACCTTTGAGGGAAGGGGGTGAAGAATGACAAAGCTAACAGAGGCCAAACAGAACATGAAGGCTTAATGAGTGGTTTTTGTAATATCACTGGCTAATGGGACAGCTGACCTCACTACTCTGAAACAGCCTGCTCAGCTAAAACACAACACACCAACAATCAGAGACTGAAAGGACAACTTGAGCTTTTGGCTTGAAATTACTTACTCAGCAGTACACAACAGACACTGTCAGGAAGAATAAAGAATTGTCTTAACTCTGCGAACCAAATGTGTTAACATCTCTGGGACTTTAGCTAAAGTATCATCTTGTATGTTTTATATTATTACTGCTATAACTTTTATTTTTATAAATAAATTTCCTTCCTTTTTTGGTCAACTTATTCTAAATCTCATCTTGTGCAAATTATGGGAATTCCACTTGGTCCT
>JBBPBX010051277.1:0-10638 GCA_038048925.1 Garcialebias charrua | reverse complement strand
TATTCATTCATTCATTCATTCAACCTTTATTTATACAGGCTAGCCTCGTTGAGTCACGGGGACTCATTTACAAGAGGGACCTGTCTCACTCACACCAAACAACCATCCACTCTCACACTCACACCTAGGGTCAATTTAGAGTCACCAATCAGCCTAACAAGCATGTTTTTTGGTCTGTGGGAGGAAACCGGAGTACCCGGAGGAAACCCACGCATGCACGGGGAGAACATGCAAACTCCACCCAGAAAGGCCCCGGACCGGGATTTGAACCGGCAACCTTCTCGCTGAGAGGCAGCAGCTCTACCAGTTGTGCCACCGTGCTGCCATATATCTCCTCTTTGGCCTTCCTCTGTGTCTTTTTCCTGGCAGCTGCATTTCTAACATCCTTCTACCAATATACCCACTGTCCCTCCTCTGGACATGTCCAAACCATCTCAGTCTGGCCTCCTAACTTTATCTCCCAGTTGTTTAACATGTGCTGTACCTCTGATGATCTCATTCCTGATCTTATCCATCCTTGTCACTCCTAAGGAGAACCTCAACATCTTCATTTCTGCTACTTCCAGTTCTTTCTCCTGTCTTTTTGTCATGTCTCTGTCTCCAGACCATACAACATAGCTGGTCTCACCACTGTCTTGTAAACTTTTCCTTTGACCTTTGCTGACACCTTTTTGTCACAAATCACTCCTGAAACTTTTCTCCATCCACTCCATCCTGCCTGGACTCTCTTCTTCACCTCTTTACCACATTCCCCATTTTCCTGGATAGTGGACCCCAAGTACTTGAAGTTCTGCACCTTTGTAACCTCTGCTCCTTGTAGTCTCACTGTTCCACCTCCTCCCTCTCATTCACACACATGTACTCTGTCTTACTACGGCTGACCTTTCCTCTTCTTTCAAGTGCATAACTCCATCTCTCCAAGTTATTTTCCACCTGATCCCTGTTCTCACCACATACTGTATCACAATGTCATCTGCAAACATCATAGACCATGGGGATTCCTGCCAGTCGGTCCATCACCAGAGCAAACAAGAAGGGGCTCAGAGCCGATCCTTGATGCACTCCCACCTCCACCTTGAAGCTATCTGTCACTCCTACAGCACATCTCACCACTGTCCTGCTGTCCTCATACATGTCCTGTACCAGTCTAACATACTTTTCTGCCACTCCAGATTTCCTCATGCAATACCACACCTCCTCTCTTGGCACCCTGTCATATGCTTTTTCTAAATCCACAAACACACAATGGAGTTCTTTCTGACCCTCTCTGTACTTCTCTATCAACATCCTCAAAGCAAAGATGGCATCTGTGGTGCTCTTTCTTGGCATGAAACCATACTGCTGCTCACAGATAGTCACCTCTTGTCTAAGCCTTGCTTCCACAACTCTCTCCCAGATCTTCATCGTGTGGCTCATCAACTTAATTCCTCTGTAGTTGCTACAACTCTGTACATCACCCTTGTTCTTAAAAATGGGCACCAGCACACTTCTTCTCCATTCTTCAGGCATTTTCTCACCCTCAAATATGCCATTAAATATTTGAGTCAAAAACCTCACTGCCTTCTCTCCAAGACATTTTCAAACCTCCACTGGTATGTCATCATATTTTAATTAATGTCATTATGGGTCTGAAATAAAAGCAGTTCTAAGAGGTGTAGGATTGTCAGTGACAATCTGGATCTGGTTTTGTTGAGCTTCTTCACTGAGAATGTCTGTGCACACATGTAGGTAGATCCAAAGAGGACTAAGATCTTCTTAACACACCACTTTATGTATGAGAAGTTATTCTCTTTGAGGGAAGAGTAAAACTCAAGCAGTGAGCCTGACCTAAAGCACAAAGTGTGTCAGACTGCAGATCAGTGAGTTCCATCTGAACATCAGGTGCACCATCCACACTGCAGGTGAAGGGAGAAGAAACCATCTGCATTTCACTCTCAACTGTTTTGAACTCTTGAAATTGCCTTGATGTGCTTCTAACATGGATGAGTACCTGTGGAGGTGATCAGCTGATGGTGTAGGTTTCTTCAGTGTTGGCAAGTGGGTGAGAAAGTTGTCCTTAATTTGTCTTGAGAGAAGCTGCATCTTTCTCATGAGATTTCACAGTGCTGTACATTTCATGCACAAAAGGCCCTTGCATTGCAGTTTGACATTTAATTAATTAGTGCAGTTCCATTCATTAAACTTTAGTGCAGTCCCATCAACAGCAAAACCAAGGTCTGCAATCCCTTCTGTGTCTGAGAGTTGTGACATGTTATTTCCTTACCCTGATGCATGCTCAATAATCCAGGTAGAAAAATCCAAAAAAGCTAAGTCTGGTCCTCTGGACATTCAAAAAACAAAACAAAGCAAAAAAAAAACTGTAGAAACGTTTCGTCTTTCGTCCGAAAGACTTCCTCAGTCTGAGAAGCTGTATTCAGCTCAGTCTTATAAATAGCACCCTCCCACAGTGGATCAACCAGTTGGCTGATGACAGCCGAAACCAGCTGCTCACATGATCAAGGAGGACCATCAGCCTGACGATGGATCGTTAACACCCTGATGGTTGTTTGCTATTCACAGAGGGCTGAGTGATACTAGCAATAACAGCATTGTAAGTGGGGGACAGTTGAACCCGGAGGCCTCCACCTCTGTTTAATGATGGACGGTTTCTTTTCACAAAGATGGCCTCCTTTACTCCTCTCTCAAACCATCGTTCCTCTCTATCAAGGATGTGAACATCTTCATCCCTGAAAGAGTGACCGCTGGCCTGGAGATGAGTGTAGACCGCAGAGTCCTGACCTGATGATGTTGATCTTCTGTGCTGGGCCATCCTTTTGGCCAGTGGCTGTTTAGTTTCCCCGATGTAAGACTGATCACAGCCCTCCTGACACTGAACAGCATACACAATATTACTCTGTTTGTGCCGGGGGACGAAACGTTTCTATAATTTTTTTTGTTGCTTTGCTTTGTTTTTTGAATGTCCAGAGGACCAGACTTAGCTTTTATGGATGTTATTTCCTTGTTTCACTCAAAACTCGTAAATCTCTTCTTGCCCAGGCTGAACCACCTCACAGCTGTATTGTGGCTTGTGAAAAGTTTACTAATTTAGCTACAACATCAACAACATGATTTATTTTTAACACTAGCTTACACCACACTTCCTGATGTATACAGTAGTAAAATGCAAAAATGTTAGTTTCTGTTCAGGGTTTATTTCTGTCACTCTATCCAGCATTCCTTTCAAAAGTCCAACATTTTTCCTCATCAGATTTGGAAAGCCATCTGTTGTCACTCTTGCCAGCTTGTCCCAAGTTAGTTCCAACTTTTTAAACCATGCCTGAACAAACCACTCCCAGTTTTTGTCCCTTTCAATGACTGCATGGCGACTAGTTCCTCCAAGATTTTAAAGCCTGTAGTTATCACATGTAAAAAGATGAGTAGCTGGGCCATGTCATGAACATTACAACTCTGAGCAAATACTGGCCATAGCCAAAGCTGACTAAGCTGTGCTTCAGCTGAAGCTCCAGATTTCACACAATGTCCTCTATCTGTCTCGCTACAGTGTGCCTGGAGAGTGGCACGCTCTCAAATGTTTATCTTTTCTCCAGATATATTAGTGCTGCAAGCCAGTGTATCTCTTGTGCCAGTCCCAAGCCTTGACAAATGGTGAGGGTTGTGTCAAGAAGGGCATCCAACATAAAACTAAAGGGTGACAGAAAATGTCAAATAAAATAAAGAGTTGCATGATCAGTGGCCCCAAGTGGAGGAGTTCAAGTATCTTGGGGTCTTGTTCACAAATGAGGGGAAAAATGGAACGTGAGATCGATAGGTGGATAGGTGCGGCGTCTAAAGCTATACCGGTCTGTCGTGGTGAAGAAAGCTGAGTCAAAAGGCGAAGCTCTCAATTTACCAGTTGATCTACGTTCTTACCCTCATCTATGGTCATGAGCTTTGGGTTGTGACCGAAAGAACAAGATCACGGACACAAGCGGCTGAAATGAGTTTTCTGCGCAGGGTGTCCGGACTCTCCCTTAGAGATAGGGTGAGAAGTTTGGTCATCCAAGAGGGACTCAGAGTAGAGCCGTTGCTTCTCCACGTCGAGAGGAGCCAGTTGAGGTGGCTCAGACAACTGGTTAGGATGCCTCCTGGACGTCTCCCTGGTGAGGGTTTCTGGACACGTCCCACCGGGAGGAGACCCAGGACACGCTGGAGGGACTATGTCTCTCGGCTGGCCCGGGAACGCCTTGCGATTCCCCTGGAGGAGCTGGCCCAAATGGTTAGGGAGAGGGAAGTCTGGGCCTCCCTACTTAAGCCACTACCCCCACGACCTGACCTCGGATAAGCAGAAGAAAATGGATGGATGGATGGACCAGTGGTACTGAGAAAAGACAGGAGAAAGAACTGGAAGTGGCAGAGCTGAAGGTGTTGAGGTTCTCCTTAGGAGTGACAAGGATTAATAAGATTAGTAATGAGATCATCAGAGGTACAGCACAGGTTGAACAACTGGGAGATAAAGTTAAAGAGACATGATTGAGATGGTTTGAACATGTCCAGAGGAGGGACAGTGGGTATATTGGTAGAAGGATGTTAGAAATGCAGCTGCCAGGAAAATGACAAAGAGGAAGGCCAAACAGGAAACGTGAATGCAGTTAGAGAGGACATGGATATGGAGTAAGGACAAAGGACAGAGTAAGACGGAGGAGGTCAAGAGTAGGAATGCGTGATATATAAGGTGCATGGTAGAAACTATAACATGTAGCCTATGCTCGAAATCTGTATTCTACCAACTAACCACAGTAATGCTGTGTCTGATGTAAAATCAGAGTTGTCAGATATAATTGTTACTTTTTTTAGTTGAAAACTGTGCGTAAGTGGTGTTAAAAGTATTTTCTTTGAGAGCGAAGTTACAAGCTAACTACAGCTGGCTTGCCATAGTGTTGCAGTATTTGGACGCATGCGCAAAGCGCTGTGTTCCGACTAAAGGTTGTTGTTTTTTCGTCGAAAGTTAAAGTAAGCGTTGGTCATTTTTAGAGAAACCTGCTTTCTGATATGTGAAAAGAATGCTGTGTTGTGTGATTTTACTGCGAGACCCTCTGGTCAAAGCCACAGAGGAAACAGGTCGCCATTTTGTGTGAGATAGCGGAAGGAGACGCCCACTAGAGGGTTGGAAGGTTACCAGTAAGTGTTTTAGTGTAAAATGCTGCTCTGTTGCTGTTTATTTCATAAATGGGAAGGAAGGAAACTGTTCAGAGTTAACAACACATTATTGTGTTTAAAACATATGGTTAAAACTACATTTGATATATTTTGCATTGTTTTGCACTACAAGAAAGAAGCCTATTTCTTAATATATAATGTGTTTATTATTTTTAAAACTTTCTGGACCTAGTAGTGGAATTGTCTTAATAGTGTAGTAGTATAAGGGTGATCAGATTTACTGATCTGTCCAATGCACTAGATGTAAAATGAGCAGGGTTTATTCTGACACAAGTTATCATCAATTAATCACGGGTTCTCTCTTTTTCAGGACTAACACTAAATTGTGTGACCAGGTACAATGTAATGTAAAAGGCATGAAACGTTAATGTATGTTGATTCACCAGGAGATGAATCATTTATTAACAGAATCATAAATTACATCTACATATGTACATTGATGGATCAATCAAATTCCTATAATTTACTCGTCAGCAGATTTAAATTAGGGACAACAGAAAACAAGTAAATAAGATGACATATTACTTATATCTGAAGGTTCTTTAGCTTAGTTACTGGCAATAATAAGTTTAAAAGAAATAGTTAAGAGGAGGAGAAAGATGGAAGGAAGGTGAGGAGGGTTATTATCTTGAAGTGTTTAACCAGAAACATGGCAGCTCTTCGGCCGGCGTCCGCTGGACCTCAGTTACATTAATGAACATCGACTTTTTACCTTTTGCGAAGATTCTCTGAAATGTGCAACGATCGTCCATCCGGCTAGGCGGCTACGTTTTTGCAGGCTTTCAGCTCGTTCATTCTCCAGCGTCTCACGGAGGTCCGCATCAACTGCCCGAGGTAGTGGCAACTGGTTCCAGTTTTAGTTTTTCAAGATAAAAGATTCCTCGAAGGAATTTTCATTAAGGCTTGGAGCTTAACGCTCGAGTGAGTTCACAGCAGTCTTGCTGTTAACTCTGGCTGGTGAACTAGACCTTTGGCACTTGGTCAAAGTTCACCAGCTTAGAGAGAAAGTCATTACATTTCAACTTCCTCGCAGCAACTCTCATTACTTCTTACACTTCCTCCAGCAACTTTGTAGAAGAAACAGGAAATGGTGCTTTTTGTAGAAGGCTTGACATCAGCAACATTTACTCTGTCCATTGGCTCTCAACCAGGGAATAGGAGGGAATTAGCTTAGGTCAAATAGTTTATCAGAATGTCAAAGGAATGAAGATTATTCAGAGAAAGTGCTTAGGAACATCCAGAGCCCTAAGGAACTCAGGGCGAATCTCATCCACCCACGGAGCCCTGCCACCGCGGAGCTTTTTAACCACCTCGGTGACCTCAGCACCAGAGATGGGAGAGTCCGACCCAAAGTCCCCAGGCTCCGCTTCCTCAGTGGAAGACGTGCCAGTAGGATTGAGGAGGTCTTCAAAGTATTCCGCCCACGACTCACAACATCCCGAGTAGGGTTGGGCATCGAGAATCGAGAATCGTTCGGAACCGGGACTTACTGTCCGGTTTTCCCGGAATCGTTCAAAATATTAATTTGCGATTCCTATGTTCGATGCTAGTTAGCCGACCGGAAGTAGCCGCCACCGAAAACCAACGAAGAAGAATCCACCGGAAGTGTGCATTCCGCTATCGAAAGCGTACTAATTAATAAAATGACCAGTCAGGTCAGTGCAGCACTTGCAATAATTTTATATCATGCAAAGGAGGGTGGAGAAGTAAAATAGTGTCCCGTCTTTGACGCGCTCCACCGGATTATTTTCGCTTCGTATCCGACCGGAAGTACAGAGTGGTCCGTCTGCAAAACGCTCCGCCGAACTTTTCGCTAATCGCTACCTCTTCGGCTCCATCAGGTAAATAAATAAACTATAAACTACATCTCATACCAACATTAAGGCAGCTAACAAGTTATACTCCGCTTAAAGCGGTAAGTCAGCTCAAATACAAACACGATGCTAACGTTAGCTTGTATTTTTTCTTCTTAGACAAACGACCTGAAATGGCTTCACAGTGTTCACCAGTGACTGTCCAAGGTAAAAACGTCAGTGTAACTGAATGAAGTGCCACAGAACTGTTACAGCATATGTTGTGAAAAGGTTGCATCCCTTTTCAGATGTGGATTCAACCATGGATTGCACTTACATTGCACTCAAATCCAACACTTATTAACATTCTTAATCCATTTAAAGTTCTCTGTGTCTTTTAAAATGTTTTAATGTCTCTAGTTTTCATTATTATATAATTTCTGTTTATGTTCTCTTTCATTCCATTATGAGTGAATGTCACAGTTTGAAGAATTATTGAATAGGTTAGTTAGGCAATAACAACAGAGCTAATAATTGTACACATTCTCAGTCTTAAAAATGATTTAATAATCTCTTTTTACTGATAATACTGATAAACCTGTTGTTTGTTTAGGAACTTCCTGCAGTCTGTCCAGAAAGTCTCCACTGGAGGAGCGTTTTGCTGAGGAAGAGGCACAACATAATGTCACAGCTCCATGTCCATGAAGAAACAAATGGAGAGAGGGCTGCAGATACCAGGACATCCCACCAGCTGTTCTGTCTGAGGATCCTGCTGCTGGTGGTGGAACCAGGTTAGCCCATCAGTGGGAGCTCAGTAACATGACTGCAGCATCAGACACTGGACAATATTATATGTATAATAATAATAATAATATATGTTGGTGAGTCCTCCATGTTGGCTCTAATCTGCCCTGTGAGAAATTCATAGTAAATGTAACAAAAAGGAAAAAGTTCATAGCATTAAATTCAAACAGAAGTTCAAATTATTTCATCCTGAAATAACTCTGGCTAACTACTGTAGCTTTTTTATAACATGGAGTTAAACTCAAAGTAGTCTCCTCAGATAAATAGTGTTACCATTATTTTTATATTAAAGTTTCTGTTAACTTATTATTTTTATATTTGATTGTTTCTGTTCAGTGCCCTGAGACAACTTCTGTTGTGACTTGGAGCTATACAGTATAAATAAACTGAACTGAATTGAATTGACATGTCTTTTTGTAACCCCGCCTACAAAAAGAATCGGAATCGAGAATCGAAAAGAATCGGAATCGAAACGAAGAATCGGAACCGGAATCGCTCAAACTCAAACGATGCTCAACCCTAATCCCGAGTTGAGGTCAACAGCATGCCATCCCCACCATAAATGGTGTTGGTCGCGTACCGCTTCACCCCCTGAGACGCCAGATGGTGGACCAGAATCGCCTCGAAGCCGTACGGAAGTCATTCTCCATGGCCTCTCCGAACTCCTCCCACGCCCGAGTTTTTGCCTCAGCAACCACCCGAGCCGCATGCCGCTTGGACTGTCGGTACCTATCTGCTGCTTCCGGGGTCCCACAGGCCAAAAAGGCCCAATAGGACTCCTTCTTCAGCCTGACAGCATCCCTCACCGCCGGTGTCCACCACCGGGTTCGAGGGTTGCCACCACGACAGGCACCAACAACCTTGCGGCCACAACTCTGATAAGCTGCCTCGACAATAGAGGCGCGGAACATGGCCCACTCGGACTCAATGTCCCCCGCCTCCCTCTGGATGTTGTGGGGTTGTGTTGGCTTACGCGACTCTGCAATATCGCGTGGACATCGGGGGCAGTTCCCTTGGATTGGCAGACTGGGGTGGTGGTTCCCCTATTCAAAAAGGGGGACCGTAGGGTGTGTTCCAACTATAGGGGGATCACACTCTTAAGCCTCCCTGGTAAGGTCTATTCAGGGGTTCTGGAGAGGAGGGTCCGTCGGATAGTCGAACCTCGGATTCAGGAGGAGCAGTGTGGTTTTCGTGCTGGTCGTGGAACACTGGACCAGCTCTACACCCTCAGCAGGGTCCTGGAGGGCGCGTGGGAGTTTGCCCAACCAGTTTACATGTGCTTTGTGGACTTGGAAAAGGCATTCGACCGCGTCCCTCGGGGGGTTCTGTGGGGGGTACTCCGGGAGTATGGGGTACCAGGCCCATTGATATGGGCTGTTAGGTCCCTGTACGACCGGTGTCAGAGCTTGGTCCGCATTGCCGGCAGTAAGTCAGGCTCGTTTCCAGTGAGAGTTGGACTCCGCCAAGGTTGCCCTTTGTCACCGATTCTGTTCATAACTTTTATGGACAGAATTTCTAGGCGCAACCAAGGTGTTGAGAGGATCCGTTTTGGTGGCCTTAGAATCGCTTCTCTGTTTTTTGCAGATGATGTGGTCCTATTGGCTTCATCAGATCGTGATCTACAGCTTTCGCTGGAGCGGTTTGCAGCCGAGTGTGATGCGGCCGGGATGAGGATCAGTTCCTCCAAATCCGAGGCCATGGTCTTGAGCCGGAAAAGGGTAGCATGCCCTCTCCGGGTCGGGGAGGAGGTCCTGCCCCAAGTGGAGGAGTTTAAGTATCTCGGGGTCTTGTTCACGAATGAGGGAAAACTGGAGCGTGAGATCGATAGGCGGATAGGTGCAGCATCCGCAGTGAAGCGGGCGCTGTACCGGTCTGTCGTGGTGAAGAGAGAGCTGAGTCGAAAGGCAAAGCTCTCAATTTACCGATCGATCTACGTTCCCACCCTCATCTATGGTCATGAGCTTTGGGTTGTGACCGAAAGAACGAGATCTCGGATACAAGCGGCTGAAATGAGTTTTCTCCGCAGGGTGTCTGGACTCTCCCTTAGAGATAGGGTGAGAAGCTCAGTCATCCGGGAGGGACTCGGAGTAGAGCCGCTGCTTCTCCACATCGAGAGGAGCCAGTTGAGGTGGCTCGGACATCTGGTTAGGATGCCTCCTGGACGCCTCCCTGGTGAGGTGTTCCGGGCATGTCCCACCGGGAGGAGACCCAGAGGAAGACCCAGGACACGCTGGAGGACTATGTTTCTCGGCTGGCCTGGGAACACCTTGGGATTCCCCCAGAGGAGCTGCGCCAAGTGGCTGGGGAGAGGGAAGTCTGGGCCTCCCTACTTATTATGTGGTCCTATTGGGGCGGCCGTGGTGTAGTGGTAATGGCAGTCGACCCCTGATCGGAAGGTTGGAGGTTCGAATCCCGCATCCGCCCACCATGTGTCGTTGTGTCCCTGGGCAAGACACTTAACCCCGAGTTGCTCCCGGTAGGTCTGGATGGCGCCTTGCAAGGCAGGCTACCACTACCGGTGTATGAATGTCTGAATGAATGGGTGGATGGCTGGTATTGTAAAGCGCTTTGGGGCTCCTCACAGGGGGCTGGAAAGCGCTATATAAATAAGCTCCATTTACCATTTACTTAGGCTGCTACCCCCGCGACCCAACCCCGGATAAGCGGAAGAAAATGGATGGATGGATGGATGGATGGATGCTTAGGAAAACGACAGAAAACCGGCGCCAGTTATAAGATTAACTGATTAAGCTTTGATTAACGTCTTTAAAGACCGTGTAAAGTGAATTTCAACATTTTCTTAAATAAACATTATAAATGTGATAATTGTAATGTTGTAAATGAG
>JBBPBX010051276.1:0-24638 GCA_038048925.1 Garcialebias charrua | reverse complement strand
TTGTACTTTGGTCATGCCTGAAAGTAAAAGCTGTTTTTATAGCCTTAATTGACGTTTAAGAATTTGAAGCATCTTGTGTTTGAAGCGTGGTTCGTAAAGCCATAATGTGTTGTGTGTTGCAGGGTAACAGACGACGCCCGGGAGAATGAGATGGACGAGAACCTTGAGCAGGTGGGTGGGATCATCGGCAACTTGCGTCACATGGCGTTGGACATGGGCCAGGAGATCGACACCCAGAACCGCCAGATTGAGAGGATCATGGATCAGGTACAGCAGACTAACACTGTAGGGGACGCATCAGTTTGTTTAAAAAGAAATATGTGCTTTATTTGTAGTAAAATTATTGATGGAAACATGAAAAGCTATGCAACTAGACATAATTTAACTTAAAGAGTCTAATGTGAAGCAAATATTCAGAAGGATTACAGGCTCAACATTAGTGGGCTGTGCTGAATTTAAGCAGATTTACATTGACATTATAACAGACAAGCTCTAACGCTAATACACGCTAATTGTGAAAGTCCAACATTTTCATTCTGGAGTCATATGTAGCCACTTTTGATAAGGTGCCACATTTTCTCACCCATGACGTAGGTCTCTAACGACCAGTGCTTTTTCCTTTCAGGCTGATTCCAACAAGACCAGGATTGATGAGGCCAACCAGCGTGCTACAAAGATGTTGGGCAGTGGCTAAACTGCAGCTTAAAGTGCTCTCATCCCCGTTAAACCCCAGTCAGCCTGAAAACGAGACCAACCAAACCCAGCCCTGCCCCCAACACCAATGCCGACAGCAGGCGCTGCAAATTCATGCTTTTATTGTGATACTGGTAGAGGTTTGCACACATGCACATATCATACATCACTTCACTTCCTCCTCCCTCTTTCCTTCCACCCTCTAACACTCCATTCATTTCCACTGTTGTTCTTAACGTTGTACTGTGATGTTGCTCTTTACATTTTGCTTATACTGTATATTGTCCCGTTACACATTGCCCAGTCAAACCTCCTCTACGCTGTACATAGAACATCTTTGGTGGCTTCAGTGATTTAGACCACTTGTCCTATTCTCTTTCTTTTTTTAATTCTTTGTGTAAAATAAACTGTATCTACATTTTTATTTTCACACTGTCCTTTTCCTACGTCAGTATTCTAGTCTGATACAAGTTGGCCTGATTCACCAAAGGACTGTGCAGCTACACAAGCTCAAAACAGAAAGCCCTCTTCAAGGGAGACGTGCACCTCAAACTGTGCTGCCAACCAAACAGCATCTCTTTGCACTGATGGGAATTGCCCACATTTAAATAAAGTATTTTTCGCACATTTAGAGATGAAACTGCCCATACTGTTGTATGTGACGCTGTTTGAGACACCCATTTAATGAGAAATATCTCGTGAGAGCTGGTGGTAATTGTGTCTCAGGAGAAGAAACAGAGGAAGCAGAGCAATCCGTTGCACTATTAACTTCCCATTAAAAGGCGTGCCACTTAAAGTCTATCCTTTCTTAAGTAATGTGTCAAGTCTTGCTGCTTTTACAGATAATGGTTCAATAAGTGATTCAAAACTTGTTGCTAATTTATGTTCAGAATACGTTTCAACAGATGGGGCTTCACATCCAGAGGTTAACAAACACAACTAGCCCTGTAATTAAGACCCGTTCTCATCCTGCAGTACAGACAAGGACACAGCTGGGGGGCAGTGGGGTGTGAGCCTCAACCATCCATCCAGGAGGAAAGGTTGCAGCAAATACCCCTTTGTCTGCAACAGAAACCAAAAATTCATTACGTCTTTCTCATTTAATTAATTAAAAGTAATGATCAAAAAAGCCCAAAAGCACTTTTTTTTAATTTATATATCATAAGTTTAAGTACTTAACTGAATTTTAAACTTCAGCAAATACTTTTTCTTTAGCTGAATTAGTTAAATATATAAATCATGCCATTGTGTTGTAGTGTCATAAATCTGCAGCTGTGCAATAAAGAACCAACATCATTATTGTTTTATAAATGGCACAAAAATACATTTTTCTTTCTCTCTGCCACTTCTGTCACATTTACATTGTGCAGCTATATAGCTACAAAAAATAAATAACCAGCTGTGTATTGGCACAAAGAGTGAAAACTGCTCACACCTGCTGAACTTGACAGGTGTGTTGTGTCCAGTGGTGGCTCTGAGCAAAAATATCAGTGGGGCGGACATTCATTTCCTGAATCACTAACTGCACAAATGTTACAAGTCGCATTACATTTTCTGTGGTAAAAATAGGATAGCTGTTGCTTAATATTTATTGTGTTATTTATTATAAAAAAATGTGCACAAATCTTTATTCTTCCTCCCGCAGGTCGAGGTTATGTCTCTTGAAAAAACAATCCCGTCTGATAAATCAGAGAAATGGACGCCTCCCACACCCACATCCACCCACACCAGAAACAGGGATAATTTGACTAAATGAATTAACACTACGTGCGACTGTCTGACACATGAGAGAGAACGAACAGCTGAACACTCGTGCTCAAAACTGTTTGGATCTGTAAAAGTTTTTTCACTTTTATAAAATCAAACAATGTAAAAGTGAAAAATGATGGTAGAATATATCAGCACTGATTCAAACAGATGCTCCAGGGATTGAACCTGTGGTCTGATTACCGGTATATGACTTTAACCACTGAGCCAATGCCGTCATTTACACTTTGGATGCCTCAGACCTATTTAAATAAGGTTCTACATGTTGTTGAAAATGTCTGCCCTCCTCAGTTTTCTGTTCTGGTCCCCGCTGTCTGCTCCAAATGGATTTAAACAGAATTTCTCCACAACACAGCAGGTTTAGCTACAGCTATTCCTGTGTTAGGGCTCATGTCAGGTCAAGTGTTAGTGGTCATATTAATGGGCTAAAATCAAAGGAACGTGTCCACGGAGCAGAAAATCTGACGCCCCGAATGAGACTATTGGATTTGGCTGTTCAGATCACTGGTCATGTTCCGGCTTGATGAATGCAGGTCTCTAAACGGTAGCGCCTCCATAACAGTAAATAAGTAAAAAAACAGAACGAAACACTAAACTTCGTTTTAAATTTCATTTAAAATTGTAAAAATAGTTTTTTTTAAATGCACAGAACAAAACAATGCACAGCAAGCTGCAGTAAATAAGTTATTTACATTATTTATTAGGAGGAACTACTTTGTGGGGCGAAATAATTTTTTTGGTCTGCTCCAGTGGACTGACCGCCACTTTATGTCCAAGATTTGAATTGACCTTTTTGTTTGTTTGGAGAATCGAATCCTAAGATGGAACAAATAAAAGGAGCAAACGATGTGCAAAAATTGGAGCAACTACAAGGTGCTGCCCTTTCTTAGTGAATCAGGCCTCCTTTGCTGTATATTTGTTATTAAGGAGGTCATAATGCTACACAATACAGTACATCCAGACATTTCATCCTAGAAATTGTGATAATAGACAACTGTTTAAATACTGATACTTCATGTGGATGTGAAACTGCACAGATCTTACTAGTGACAAGTGGTCTAGGACCCTGGTTTTAAGTATTTGTGCCACTTAAAGGGAAACATGGCTTTTTGGTCAGAACTGTGTGCCAGTATATTTACCAAGGATAATATTGGAATAGTATTAAAAGGAATTTATGCCATAAAACTGTGTAGTTTTACCCTTCCTCAAGGAGCTAAATCAGACCACTCAATAACACAGCGTTCCATAATGTATACATTAAAATCTATCAAAGACTATTCCTATTATAAAATATATATATATATATATATATATATGTACACAGAGAGACATACTTTATATGTGTTTGTGTGGGTAAAGTTGTATTTATTTATGATTTGAAAGGAGTTTCAAGTGACGATATCAGGCTGTAACAGCAAATGTGAAATTGTAACAAAAGACCAAAGGAAATATGCCGTGAGTTTAAGTGTTGAGCTTATTTTTAAAAAAAGGTCAACGACCTCTTCACATCGTTCTGCCCTTAGCGACATTAAAAAACTGCATTCATTCATGAAGTGTGTTTTGCATGTCCGTCAGCTGCTTGAAAATAAAAAAAAATCATTTATTCAGGCAAAACTATCCAGACAGGGCAACAGCATGCTACATACTGTATGTAGACCACACATATTTATCTGCAGTAGTGCCACTCTGTTTTCTGTCTCTCTTTCCAAACCGTGACATCACTGTAAAATATCATGTACATGTACCTTGATAATTGCCAATAAAACCATAAAAACTGTAGAACCAAACTGTGCTTTTGTTATCATGATGCATGCATGTGCTTTTGTTAGTTTATAGTTTATAGTTTGTTGCAATAGTGAGCATACGGAAATATTTATTTGTAATTTATGTTGCTTAAAGCTACTATATGTAACTTTTCTAACAATATGTTTTTAACATGTTTCTTCACTCTGTCACTAGATTGATGTTAGAGAGGTAATCTCTGAAAAAAACTTAAAAAAATATTGTCCCCTTGCTTCTCCAGGTGGTAAATAAGCATTTCTAAAAAGAAAAAGTGACCCGCCATTTTCCAGCCAATAAAAACAAAGTTTGTAACCAGCCAATAAAAACCGAGCTTGAATTTGAATCAGCCAATAAAAACAGAGCTTGAATTTGAATTTTAACAGACCACAAGGGGGCAGAGCCATATATGGCTCTGAGGGGGAGGGATCAGAATGCTTTGCTTGTTGAAATTTTTTCTAAGTGCTGATGTTCTACAGAAACTGCAGACTGAACCTTTAAATTTTAAGATTTTATGTTCAACGATCCACAAGTTTTAGTAACAGCAGCACATGGAACAAACTACTGGATATGGTAATGGTACTTTTTAGGTATGATAAAATATTTTTTATTCACTGATGTTTACAATAACTAGAGAAATTGTATTTCCTGTAAAAATACAATGTGAATGCTTATTGCTGAAGAACTTGCTGAAAAACAGCTGAAATTAGCTAAAAACATGCTGAAATGAAGCTGAAATGGAAGAACAAGCCTACGTCATTAGAAGAAAGCAGAAATAACACATATTTGATTAAGGTTTAAGTAAGCAGAAATTAGCACAAAAATTAGTAAACTAGCTAAAAAAACAGAAATGAGCAAGAAATAGCTGAAAAGTAACTGAAATGGCAGAAAGAAGCTTAAATAACCAGAAGGATGTGGAGAGAGCACAATTGCGCCCGATTAGGCTGAAAAAAAGCAGAAATCAACACAAAAAGTGCTAATTATCTGAAAAAAGTTTATCCATCCATCCATCCATCCATCTTCTTCCGCTTATCCGGGGTCGGGTCGCGGGGGTAGCAGCCTAAGTAGGGAGGCCCAGACTTCCCTCTCCCCAGCCACTTGGAGCAGCTCCTCCGGGGGAATCCCAAGGCGTTCCCAGGCCAGCCGAGAAACATAGTCCCTCCAGCGCGTCCTGGGTCTTCCTCTGGGTCTCCTCCCGGTGGGACATGCCCGGAACACCTCACCAGGGAGGCGTCCAGGAGGCATCCTAACCAGATGCCCGAGCCACCTCAACTGGCTCCTCTCGATGTGGAGAAGCAGCGGCTCTACTCCGAGTCCCTCCCGGATGACTGAGCTTCTCACCCTATCTCTAAGGGAGAGTCCAGCCACCCTGCGGAGAAAACTCATTTCAGCCGCTTGTATCCGAGATCTTGTTCTTTCGGTCATAACCCAAAGCTCATGACCATAGATGAGGGTGGGAACGTAGATCGATCGGTAAATTGAGAGCTTTGCCTTTTGACTCAGCTCTCTCTTCACCACGACAGACCGGTACAGCGCCCGCTTCACTGCGGACGCTGCACCTATCCGCCTATCGATCTCACGCTCCAGTTTTCCCTCATTCGTGAACAAGATCCCGAGATACTTAAACTCCTCCACTTGGGGCAGGACCTCCTCCCCGACCCGGAGAGGGCATGCTACCCTTTTCCGGCTCAAGACCATGGCCTCGGATTTGGAGGAACTGATCCTCATCCCGGCCGCATCACACTCGGCTGCAAACCGCTCCAGTGAAAGTTGTAAATCACGAACTGATGAAGCCAGTAGGACCACATCATCTGCAAAAAACAGAGAAGCGATTCTAAGGTCACCAAAACGGATCCTCTCAACACCTTGGCTGCGCCTAGAAATTCTGTCCATAAAAGTTATGAACAGAATCGGTGACAAAGGGCAACCTTGGCGGAGTCCAACTCTCACCGGAAACGAGCCTGACTTACTGCCGGCAATGCGGACCAAGCTCTGACACCGGTCGTACAGGGACCTAACAGCCCTTATCAAAGGGCCTGGTACCCCATACTCCCGGAGTACCCCCCACAGAACCCCCCGAGGGACGCGGTCGAATGCCTTCTCCAAGTCCACAAAGCACATGTAAACTGGTTGGGCAAACTCCCACGCACCCTCCAGGACCCTGTTGAGGGTGTAGAGCTGGTCCAGTGTTCCACGACCAGGACGAAAACCACACTGCTCCTCCTGAATCCGAGGTTCGACTATCCGACGGACCCTCCTCTCCAGAACCCCTGAATAGACCTTACCAGGGAGGCTTAAGAGTGTGATCCCCCTATAGTTGGAACACACCCTACGGTCCCCCTTTTTAAATAGGGGAACCACCACCCCAGTCTGCCAATCCAAGGGAACTGCCCCCGATGTCCACGCGATATTGCAGAGTCGCGTAAGCCAACACAACCCTACAACATCCAGAGCCCTAAGGAACTCCGGGCGAATCTCATGAAAAAAGTTTAAATGAGCAAAAATCAAATGAAAGGTAGCTAAAAAAGAAAGTAGCTTAAATAACCAGAAGGAAGTTGAGAGAGCAGTTTTTGCTGAATTAGGCTGAAAAAGGTTGAAACAAGTGCAAAAAAATGTGGAATTGGCTGAAAAAGCCCAAATTAGCATAAACAGCTAAATATTATCTGAAGTGGTAGAAAAGGCTCAAACTTGCAGAAGTAAGCTGAAATATGCATAACAAGCTGAAATTAGCTGAAATACATTAGAAGAAGCACTTTTTTTTAACTTAAAATAAATATTCTGAAAAGAGCACAAACAACAGAAAGTAGCTGAAAAAAGTTAACATTTGCACAAAGAAGCTCAAAGAAGTTGAACCAGAACAAAATGTGAAAGGAGCAGTAAAAGGTTGTAAACACATCTAAACATATGAAAGATGTAAAATGTGCTCAATTCATTTTCTATGAGGAAAAAAAGTGGCAGAAAAGGCTAAATATTTCAAAAAGCTAAAGTTGCACCAATACCAAAAGTCATAGCACCTTCTCCTGAACAAGCGGAATGTTTTGACATGTGATGTGTTGAAATAAACTGCGGGTCGACATGGATGCCAAAAATGTACAGAATAGGGACTACTATAAGAAATATAAAGAGGATCACAATTCATTCAACCTTTATTTATACAGGCCTCACTGAGCCACGAGAACTCATTTACAAGAGGGAGTCTTCTTGTCACAGTAGTGTGAATGCTTAATAAACATTCACCCTATTACAAAATATGAGTCAGAGTCAGAGAGTCTTTATTGTCATTTGCACCGCATGTGGTACATGAGATGAAAACGAGATTATGTACACGAGGTCCCAGTTACATCCAACAACAAATGAAAGAGAAAAACAGTAATAACATCGAGAACTAACTAAGAAAAACATCAACTAGTAATACACTAAGCCTAATATAGTGGGAATAAACAGCAGCACGAACATGAGTTTGTATGAGCAGATGGTCACAGATGAACACAGATGAACACAGCAACAAGAAAACAGATCAGCATCAGCATGATGTGATATTTTGCAGTGTTTATTTTTATTTTATTTTTATTTATTCATGAGTCTAACAGCCTCAGGGTAGAAGCTGTTCCTCAGTCTAGTGGTTCTACACTTGATGCTCCTCAACCTCCGTCCTGAGGGGAGTGGGGCAAAGAGTGAGTGTGCTGGATGAGTGAGGTCTTTCATGATGCAGGTGGCTCTTTTCCTGCATCTAGAGGTGTAAATGTCTGTGATGGTGGGGAGACTGACTCCAACAGACTTCTGTGCAGCCTTCACCACTCTCTGCAGAGCTTTCCTCTCTTCAACTGTGCAGCCTCCATGCCACACGTTGATGCTGGAGCACAGGATGCTCTCCACTGCACACCTGTAGAAGGAGGTGAGAACTGGGCTGCTCAGACCAGCTCGTCTCAGCCGTCTGAGGAAGTAGAGTCTCTGATGACCTTTCTTGATCAGGCTGGTGGTGTTGTTGCTCCAGCTGAGGTTATCATTCATGTGTACACCCAAGTATTTGTAGCTGGAGACCACTTCCACTGCAGACCCACCTATTATCAGTGGGGCATGGGTGTGTTTGTTCCTTCTGAAGTCCACAATCATCTCCTTTGTCTTCTTCACATTCATGTGAAGATTATTCTCTTTGCACCAGCTCTCCAGGTGTTCCACCTCCTGTCTGTAGCTGGACTCATCATTGTTTGTGATGCATCCCACCACCGCTGTATCATCTGCAAACTTAACAATATGACAGCCTGGAAGTGTGGCTGTACAATCATATGTGAGCAGAGTGAACAGAAGGGGGCTCAGCACACATCCCTGAGGAGAGCCAGTGCTAAGGGTTATGGTGGAGGAGGAGAAGTTGTGGATCTTCACGGACTGTGGTCTGTCTGTTAAGAAGTCTAGTACCCAGTTACAAATAGAGGGGCTTAGTCCAAGTGTAGATAGTTTGTCTATCAGAGTTTGGGGGATCATGGTGTTGAAGGCAGATGTGAAGTCCACAAAGAGCAGACGCACGTATGAGTCTTTCTGATCCAGGTGGGTGAGAGCAGTGTGGACCACGGAAGAAATGGCGTCCTCTGTTGATCGGTTCTCACGGTATGCGTATTGATGAGGGTCCTCATTGATGTTGACGGTTGCCTTGATGTGGGACATGACCAGTTTCTCAAAACATTTAGCGACTATCGGGGTGAGGGCCACCGGTCTATAGTCATTCAGACCAGTCACTGTGGAGCTCTTTGGGACTGGGATGATGGTCGCGGTCTTCAGGCAGGTGGGAACTGACTCCAGTGCAAGTGAGGTGGTGAAGATGTCAGCCAGCACCTCACAGAGCTGGTCCGCACATTCCTTCAGAACTTTCCCTGGGATGTTGTCTGGTCCGGTTGCTTTATGAGGATTAATCTTTCTGAGACTGCCTCTCACTTCTGCTGCGGACACCCTGAGATGCTCTTCATCTGGTGATGAGGTGAGTCTGGTGCTAGCAGGTCTGTTTGGATCATCAAAACGTGCATAAAACTTATTGAGGGCATCAGGCAGAGATGGGTGCAAAGGACTTGTAAAAAATGTAAACATGGCTCGTCACTGGCTCTTGCCACTGAAGGAAGATTTTGCCAGTTCTTTTTGTCCCTCTGCCTTCACACTTCACAATCTTTCCAACAGGGACGGTTGTAATAGTTGTTGGTGGGTTTAATAGTTTCTTCCAGGCTTAGTTGCTACATTGATACAAACACTGTTGTCTGTCAACTCAGTCTGAGACTAACCCTGCTGGGATCATGTCAGAAGTTGAACAGCTTATGCTGACATCACGTTTAACAGGCTGACAAACAACACGTTTAAAACATGCAACATCATTCAATGTGGACAAAGGAAACTCGAGTTCCAGCAAGAAAAGACACAGAGAGAGGGGAAGAGTCGGGCGAAGACAGAGGAGGAGAGACGTGGAGCAGCACATTACGCTAATGGACATCCAGTGTGGTGCCCGGGGCTTAGGGTGGATTAGTTTACCACGTCACTAAGAACACTGACACACACACACAGAGGTTTGTCTTACTCTCTTTACGGGGACTTTGCATTGACTTCCATTCATTTTTCATTCATTTATATAGCTTAACCCTGACCCTAACCCACCAACGACATTTGAACCTCATGGGAACCGGGCTTTGGTCCCCCCACAGAGGAGTTAGTTGGTTGGTCCTCACAATGTAGGATGTGTTCAAAAATGGTCCTCACAGAGCAGCATAAACAAGCACACACACACACACAAACTTAAATGAACAACAGCTACATGAGAAAGTAATCACATACGTTACAAGCCTCAGTACAGGCAAGTCCTGTGGATTTTAGACACACACATGTAGAAAATGATCAGATGTTACCAGCTGTGGGGTTCTATGGGTTTGTGACACAAATGAAGCCCCACACGAACACGCCCTGCTCATGTGCACAGAACAACATGTCCACATCATCAGTGTCAGCATTATACTTCTATTATGGTGAAACGAGTCGTGACTTCCACATTGTTTATATAATTGTAAACATAAATCATATGACTTTCGGCCTGTACTGTTGTTTTTTGTGTTGACTGACCATATGTTGGATTCTTTCATTGTTCTGTCTGACTGCTTGAAAATGTTAAAAGTAGACTTCTTCCTGATGAATTTCTTGTAAAACAGAGGGCTTTGATTTAATTTGACAAAGAAATGTGGGCTGTTGCATCCAGTCATATCTTTTTGCATTAGCAGCTCTGTTCAACTCTGTAAACATTGCAAGTTTTGCGCTTAAAGTATTTTGAAGTGATTTTTTAAAAATGCAGACTGGGGCTGATGGTGGCCGTGGCTCAGGTGGAAGAGACAGACGACAGCCAGCTGAAGGCACGAAGAGAGACTGTCCCTCAGTGGGACATTTCTGGGTCAACAAAAGGCCAAAGAAGACCACTGACTCACTATCATTCTAAATGTTTATATAGAAACACTTTTTGACTTCTTTTTTTAATTCAAATTTATTCATTTTAAAATACAACGCAAAACATTCCCACAAATTAGGCTTATACAACTTATAAATAAAATGAAGGGTAGCAGAAAGAAGAAAAAATCTTATTATATCTGCCCCCGTTTTCAAACAATCAAATCAAACAACAATCATCTGCAAGTAACAGAAAAAAACTCACTATAATTATCGAACTACAATACAACATACGTAACAGTATTTCATATATGTTTTTGCAGTAATTCAGTTTTAATTATTTTCTTAAATGTAAACATTGATTTTGCATTTCTTACTTCATTCTCCAAACCATTCCACAATCCAATTCCCTGGATTGAGGTTGACCAACCCTTCAAACTGGTTCTATCTTTTGGTTTAACAAATATTTCTGTTCCCTTGAAATTATAATAGCTTTGTCGTTTAACAAAATATATTTGTATATTCAAAGGTAGTTCATTTTTATGAGCTCTATACATAACTGACAAAATATTATAATCCACCAATCCTCTTCTTAACAGTAATTATTTCAGGAGAGATGTTCAGTTTATTTAAGCATAAATAAATAAATAAATTAATTAATTAATAAATAAATAAATACATAAATAAATAAATAAATAAATAAATAAATAAATAAATAAATAAATAAATAAATAAATTAATTAATTAATTAATTAATTAATTAATGTGAAGTTATTATACTTACAAAAACTTCTTTCAACCCTCACTTGGCGTCAGAAAGTTTTGATTGCCACAAAAATTACAATTACTCAAACAAGCCACAAACTTATATCAAAAAGCTACATTTGTATGTTGAAATATAAAGTAAATGTGATGCACAAAAGCTAATATTATCTGCTTGTTGTCGGGTTCCCGTGTTTAATTTGTCACGAGTGCATATATTGAGGTGAATATGTTAAACCCCACATGGCAACTCTGAATCTTGTTTGTTTTTATTGTTTTGTGTGTTATGTGGCGGTATAAACTAGAACCTCTTTTAATAAAACATATAATTTTCATAGAAAATACTGTATCCTACCATCTACACTATGATGATACTTCTGTAAACTTGTGTCAATGTTTTCCACAAATAGAACCCCATACAAAATTATCTACATTTTCAAAAAACAATCATATTAATCTGTTGATTTAAAGTCAAATATAGATGCTTTAAAACTTGGCTATTCTAAGCTGTTATGACTGAAAGTATCAGTGTACCAGCCAAATGTTTTTGGATTGAGTAATTTATTCCTGAGCTAAAAGCGCCCCCTGCTGGTAGTCTCTTCTTTAGCATTTTGACATTATTCAGAAACAGTTTTTTTCTTTTTTGGCCACGTTGTTGTAAACAAACAGATTCTGGCTGCAGCTGTCTTTGTTTTCACTGCACACAAAAAATATACAATGTGATAGTAGAAATAAATACGAAAATTCAATGTTAAAACACACATAAGTAATACAGTAGCATTACTGTAAAAGAGTTTACAAGTGAGTGTAAGGGCAGATATTCCCCGAACAATTTTTTTCAGGAGTTATTTTTAGTTATCTACTGTATATTTATTTATAAATGTCTATAAGATTTATGTACTAAAAGTAATAATAAAAGAAGAATAAAGTCAAGAAAATAAAATCACTGCAGATGGGTTTGTCTTGAAGCAGCAGAACCTCCCACCTTTTAGCGTTCGGGTATTTCCGTGAGTCACGTGACCCGCCAGCGCCCTCTTCGTGACCGTCCGTCCACCGCGGTCCCTTCTTTAAACAGGACGGTTAGCACCGCCAGCGCGTGGCATCATGTTGAGATCTGTTTTCTGTCTGTCAGCCGCAGGGGCCCGAAGTCTGGCTCGAACACGAGCCTGCTACTCAGGTAGAAGTTTCCCATTTTACATAAGCAGCGAAATTATACCAGAAAGGTTATTACGGTTAGCTTGTTTGGCTAACCACCTAGCTTAGCTACTCCCCGGTGCAGTTACAGCCACAAGCTAACGTGGGGTGACATTGAAGGGTTTTTGTTGGTAGCTGTCCGCATGAGTTTTAGATTCAATGGGCTTTCTCTTGGTATATATTTTAATTCTATTTTAAATAAGGTGTTTGGAGGTGAGTTCAATGACACGAATTCACGACCTTGTGATGACCCGTCTTTGTTAGTTTCAGAGGGACTGGGGGAGGTTGCAGGTTTGTTAACATGAACATACACACCCACTCAGAAGATTGTCTTGTGTATTTGTACTTAGATTTTTGTATCTATTTTCTGATAGTTTTTGTGGTCTTCTAATATTAAATGAACCCTCCCAGTCACTTGTTAGGTTGTTCTGTTAATCAACAAACATGTTTCACTAACATACACTTGAATGTTTTAAAATATGTGTGTTTTGAATACTGGACAAATAAATATCAACTAGGAGGAAGTACAATAATATGCATGAGTAAACTGAACTAAACAAAACTGAAAGCAATCTCCTGTGTTTTTTCATGCCCTCTACAGTATTTTGTTTAAAGTGTAAAACAACAGCAGCCACTCAGATAAAGCAGACAAAACAAATCATTTTCTTGGTACATTTCACTTCCTCTGAGAGACTTTTATCAACCGTTGGGCATACGGCTACTGAGAATAGCTTTCAGTGCTTTATTTAGTACAAACATGGAATCATTTAGTAGTAGGACGCTGCACTCAGGCCTAAAATGGCTGTGCAATATTACCTTTGAGCATTTAAACATCTTAAAGCTTAGAAAAGGTTGGCCTGACGGTTGCCGGTTTGACCCCCTGGACTGACAACATCAAAATATAAATGGGAAAGGTGAAACACCCACACCTGCTGCCTCCAACCTGATTTGCCCCACTCTGGGCCCTTGAGCAAGGCTCTTAACCCCCCACCATCTGCTCCCCTGAGTGTTCTAGACAGCAGCTCTCTGCTCCACACAGAGCGCTGTGGTAGCTCGGTGGTCTGTGGTATCATCAAGGGCATCCAGCGTAAAAACTATTGCCAAGTCTTTGTGCGAGTTAATTTGCTGTGGCGACCCCTAAAGAAGGGAGCAGCCGAAGGGAAAAAATAAAAACATAAAATTGCATAGTTATGCTAGCAGTCTTATGGCTGATTGTACTCTGATTTGTTAGATGACTAAAACTTTTTTTAACTGTTATGATAGTATAAACAGGTGCTCTAAACATTGCATATCATTGCAATAATAATAAAAAGTTTTGTTTTCCAGCTTCTTTCGCCTCCAGATGCTATTCCCATGGCAAAGTGGAGACGGACGAGGAGTTTGACGCCCGTTGGGTCACTTATTTCAGCAAGCCTGACATCGATGCTTGGGAGCTGAGGAAAGGTGACCGCACTGGTTGCTGATTGTTCTCATTCTGTGATGAACTGTCGATCTCTTGTTAATTCCAGTGTTGTTACCTGCAGCTGTATTTTTGAATTGAAAATTGAATTGTTTTGAAAACTTTGTTAACCCTAAGCTGCATAAAATACATTTTTGATCTGGATTAGATTCCAGATTGTGCTCTCTACTTGAGCTTTGTTTTGTTTTGTAGAAGAAAAAAAAACATATACAGTATCAGTACCGGTAGTCCCTCGTTTAACACGATGGTTTTCCGTTCACAGCTCCCCCGCAATAAGTGAAAAACCGTGAAGTAGGAATACACTGTAGTATTAAAAGGAGTAAGTTGTAGTTTATTTTAGTATTTATATATTCAGGCAGCGTTTAAAACCCTTCCCACACTCTTGCAATATTCTAAACAATGTTTCTAACTAAATGCTATAAAAGAGCACAGCATGTCATGATCTCTGCCAGCGCGCTCGGCCACGCCCACTTCTTCAATGCATAGCGCAGATCATGACATGCTGCAGGAGTGAGCTTCTCCTTGCACATGTGGGCTGCATACAGGTGCAACAGGTGCTAAGTAATTAAGAAAAAAACATTTTTAATTAAAAAATCCATGCCAATCGTGCGGCTCATCCATCAGTCGGCCAATTGTGTGTCATGTCCAATCTTATTTTGAAAAACTGCGAAAGAGCGAGTCCGCAAAAGTCAAACCGCGAAGTAGTGAGGGATTACCGTATATTAAAAATAATTTGTTGAATGCGTTCAATTTAAGTTGCTGCTTCTGTTTTTTATTTGAACCTAAAGGCATGAACACCCTGATTGGGTATGACCTGGTACCTGAACCTAAGATACTGGATTCAGCTCTCAGAGCCTGTCGGAGACTGAACGATCTGGCGAGCGCCATCCGTATTCTTGAAGCCGTCAAGGTGAATCACTTCTTCTTTATTGGCTCGGTTGGAGCTTCTTCTCATAATTTTTTTCTGGTAAAACAGTGCAGTTCTTCATCGGTAAAAAAAAAACAGGACCTTGAAAGATGTTATTCGGCCAAAGGAAGGGAAAAAAAATGTATGGGGGAAAAAACCCTGACAACTACTTGTTGAAAACTTAACTTGTGACTAAATGTTTTGTTTCTCTTTTGTTAACATCATTCTATATTTTCTTGTAGGACAAAGCAGGACCTCACAAGGACATATATCCCTACCTGATCCAGGAGCTGAAGCCCACCCTCTCAGAACTTGGTATCTCAACACCAGAGGAGCTTGGAATTGACAAATTGTAGATAGTCAGGGTGAGAATGCATTAAATCATACACCGACTCGCTCTCTCTCTCTCACACACACATACACGCACACACACACACACACACAGTGTGCATGTTGACCCACTTACCGGTAATCTGTTTTGAATATGTCTTTTTTTCTGCTTTCAGGCCCTTTTCTCATGAAGAGAGGAGTTCTGATTTTCTCCTGTTAAAATGTCAATATTGTTGATTCAGTTTTCTGTTCTGTTGTGTACAAAATAAAGGATATATTAATCATATTTCTGAGTGGTTGATTACCGCTATTTGGATAAAAATCTGAGAGAAGTGGGTGTTGAGTTAAGAAAAATTGAAATGACTGCTTTTATTTGGCATGGCTCGCAAGAATGCTGCAGAAACGTCAAGTAAAATAGTTTGAGCGATTTATAATCAAAAGGCCGTTCTGCTCTTAAGGGTTCGTACAGAAGTTCGTACAGAATTTACTTCTAGCATTTTACAAATCCTATCTGGAGAAGAGAAAATAAGAGTGGATCATCTTGTTCATATATTAAATCAATCCTTTATTATATTTTAACCACCTTTGTTTTTTTAAAGTGAGAACCCACCATATTTTTGGGATTATAAGGTGCACTTAAAAACCTTTAATTTTCTCAAAAATCGACAGTGAGCCATACGGTAATCACGTGCACCTTATGTATTACGGTAATTCTGGTTGTGATTACTGACCTTGAACCTATTTCATGTTTATTGTGAATGAGTTGAATAAACTTTGACTCATCTGACTCTTTGTTTCGCTTAATGCACCTTATACTGTAATCCGGTGCACATTATAGTCCAAACAATTTGGTACAACATGCACAGTCACACTTGTAGGTGTGCAGATATCAAAACTGGTTGTCTTGGTGTTTTTGGGACAGGGTGGGGCTACTGTTCAAAACAACTTGCGTGGCAGCAATGAACAAAAACTGCCCCTGATCACACTTTAAATTTAGAAAATTTGAAAACGTGTTGTAAAAGTGCAGACCTTTCACATGTACATTCTGTATTTGTGGCCAATCACTGTCCAGCCCAAAAGCAGAATTTTTATTTTATTTATTTACTCAAATTGAAATAAATAAAACTTAACAATTTTGTATTGAAGAAAATGCAATCAAAAATCATAACCAACAGGTTTCTTTTTAATGAAACTTGTTTATTTTTTACCTCTACATGAACGTTTACAGTCTTTACTGATTAGATATCTGCCATAAAACTAAAATATTCCGAAGCCAGTATAAAGTACTGACATCTGAGTATATATAGGTAAAGAAAACATGAATGTCTTAAGCTGTTGTGCTGCAGGTCGGATGTTGAGAGGAGTTTGAGGAGCTCCTCCCACGAGTGGACACCCATCATGTCCTCCACACTGACTCTTCTCAAAGTCCAGCAAACTGTCCATGTGTGGCTCAGTCGGGTCCACACAACGATGCTGAAGTTCAGAGGTGCCATTCTTCATCGGCGAGTTCCTCACAGAAGAGAGCTTCAGGTGTGCTTTGCTCCATCGAAGCATCTCTCATCGGGAAGAAGGTCGGGGACAGAAGTTCAAACAGGTCCAACTCTGTCCAAGAATCCTCCACGGGGAGTGCGGTGGCAGACGAGGGCTCACGAGTTCCTTGTTCCGCCAAGGTGTCTCTTGCAGAGGAGACCAAGATGAGAATGGAAGGTTGGACATGTCCTCCAAAAGCTCTTCTAGTAACTGCTCTGGAAATACGCTGACGTCTTCACGCTCTTGATTTCAGAAAGTTTTTTGTGTCCTCGCTGATCTCCATGATGGAGGCAGATCTTCTGAGCTCTGAAGAACTCGGGGGATGCTGAGCACTCATCTGGATTTCTGTGACACACAACAATGGAAAGATGTTTTATGACCTCGGACATGTGAATCAGCAAACAACAAACAAACGTGAACAGGGAACAAAGAGGAATGAGAGAAATTGTATTTTCACTGAACATGTAGTGTTGATGCCAAGTTGAAAGTAACTTTGCTGTCTAACTATTACTAGTGTATTACAGTACTGTGTCTAACTGTGTACAGTATTACTGTGTCTAACTGTGTATTACTGTGTCTGTGTATTACTGTGTCTGTGTCTAACTGTGTATTATTGTGTCTGTGTATTATTGTGTCTTAACTGTGTATTACTGTCTAACTGTATTACTGTGTCTAATTGTGTATTACTGTGTGTAACTATACTGTGTACTGTGTCTAACTGTACAGTATTACTGTGTCTAACTGTATTATTGTGTAACTGTATTACTGTGTCTGACTGTGTATTACTGTGTCTGACTGTCTAACTGTATTACTGTGTCTAACTGTGTATTACTGTGTCTGTGTATTATTGTGTCTGTGTATTACTGTGTCTAACTGTATTACTGTGTCTAACTGTATTACTGTGTCTAACTGTGTATTACTGTGTCTAACTGTGTATTACTGCCTAACTGTGTATTACTGTGTCTGTGTATTACTGTGTCTGTGTATTATTGTGTCTGTGTATTAATGTGTCTAACTGTGTATTACTGTGTCTAACTGTGTATTACTACTGTGTCTAACTGTGTATTACTGTGTCTAACTGTGTATTACTGTGTCTGTGTATTACTGTGTCTAACTGTATTATTGTGTCTGTGTATTATTGTGTCTGTGTATTACTGTGTCTAACTGTATTACTGTGTCTAACTGTGTATTACTGTGTCTAACTGTGGCCCCTGAGCAAGGCCCTTAGCCCCCCACCATCTGCTCCCTAAACAGGTCTCTGTTGAAAATGAGTCCTCGTGACTCAATGACACTACCTGTGTAAATAAAGGGTCACTGAAAACGTTTAAAATAGAAACACATCATTAGGTCGTGGTTGTGGGTGTGACCTGCACGTTCCTGAGAGACAGACCAGCTCCAGCTTTTGTCCAGGTTCCTGTAGTCCTGCAGTTTTCAAGCTGAAATGAAAAAGCATCATGAATACAATAAAACATGTACATTTATGAACACTGATGGACTTATAATGATGCACCTACTCTTTGAAGGTGAACTGATGCTACCACACCATCTCTGTCTGACAATCTGATCAGTTTGATCAAAATCCTCCAGTTTAAATCCTCACTGCACAGATGAATCCTCAGATACTTCCACCTCTTCTTCACATCTTTTGCTTTGGAAAACCTTCAAAATGAAAACGGGACATTTGGGACTACACAAAAACATTGTGTTGTCAAGCTTTTCTTCCTACATCCTCCCCTTTTTTTCCTTAGAAGTTAAACAAAACTCCAGTTTTGATGCATATCTGTTGATAATGTTTGAAAAATATTCCTGTCATCAAATCTCAGTGAGCATCATTGCTGCTGAACACCGGTGTTGCACTGAACAGAACGTCAGCTGCTGGACATAAATACACAGTAATATTTTATTCACAAAATACAAACTATAATATATTCATCTTACTTGTGAAAAGTTTCCCCCGAGACCTGACGTGAACAGTCCGTCGATTTGAACAGAAATAAGCGGCACAGTGCTGAAACATCTGCTCTTCTGCTTTAAATTAGACATTTATTTCATACTGTTGCACTAAACTTCAATGTGAATAATTTTTTTTAAATCTTATTACTTGATTGTTCAATCTACCTCACAGAAGTACTCTGTTAAATGTTAAGGTAAATAAAAATTAAGGGACATCTGTTTCTTTTTCTTCTTCTTCATTTTAAAAATGTATTTTAGAAGTATTGGATCGGGACTCGATATTGACCAATACTCAAATTAAAGGACTCTGACTCGGGGTCAGAAAAACCTGATCGGGACATCCCTAGTCCTAACCCTCCTCCTCCCTCCCCTCACTTCACGGTTCTGAGCTGAACTCTTCTCCACTGTGTGGTGTGTTATGGTCCTCGGGGCGTTCCGTACCAGAGGCGCGTTATGTACAAGTACGGGTTGCGGGGTCAGAGTTCATATATAATAAAGACGCCGGCTGGCTAAAGAGTAGCGGTTGTCCGAGTGCTCCGTGAGTAGTCTCCAAACTATTACATGGTGTCAGAAGCGGTGACTCTTCGACGTGAAGTTAGCATTCCCGACGCACTCGCAAGTAACTGAGTCGTATCCGAGATGTCCGATACGGAGAGGGGAAGCGCTAACGCTGCGGCAGCTAGCAACGTCGTTAGCAAAGAGAGGGATTTCGCCCGAGCCCGCCAGAAAAGTTTGACTGCAGAGATGTACAAAACTGGCCCAAATGGATCCGACGGTTCGAGAGATACAGGATTGTGTCGGGACTGGATAAAAAGGAAGAGGATTTGCAGGTGAATACGTTAATATATTCAATGGGAGATGAATCCGAAGATATCCTTAATGCATCTGAGCTAACGTCTGCAGAAAAGTTGAACTACAAAAAAGTAAAAGAGTGCTTTGATGAACATTTTATCGGAGAACACAATATAATTTTTGAAAGGGCAAAGTTCAACAGGCGTAACCAGGAACCGGGAGAAACGGCTGAGAGCTTTATCACAGCAGTTCACAAACAGGCGGAGTTTTGCAAGTTTGGAGCTCTCAGAGATGAACTGATCCGCGATCGCATTGTTGTCGGCATAAGAGATGCCTCGCTCTCTGAGAAGTTGCAGATGGATGCAAAACTGACCCTAACTACAGCTGTAATGCGAGTCAGACAGAGTGAAACTGTGAAACAGCAACAAGGGTGGCTGCGCAGTGCGAGTGGCCCTGCATCCATTAAAGAGCCTATTGAAGAGATGCATGCGCTTTCAATTGCACGCGGGACAGAGGACAGTGCACAACAGAAAAGAAAAACGAACAGGTATGCAACATCGTCTGCCTGTTATAAATGTGGGAGGGCTCCGTCACACAATTGGAAGGACTGCCCTGCCAAAGAGGCCGAATGCAGGAAATGTCACAAACGAGGACACTTTGCTGCCGTCTGCAGGTCTAAGCAACCTGTACACGAGATGACAGAGGAAAATGGACTGTATCAGGACACTCTGTACTTGGGAGAGGTGAAGTCAGACAGCAGTGGCTGGTACTCAGACATCAAATTAAATGGGGCAGTAGTTTCTTTTAAATTGGATACAGGGGCAGCAGTAACCGCCATTCCTACCACACTATACAGCTACAAAAGAGACGGCCCTCTGTTGCACACCCACAAAAAGCTGTATGGCCCAAATAATACCAGACTATCTGTAGTAGGTCAGATTCAAGGCAGCCTTG
Source organism: Garcialebias charrua (assembly GCA_038048925.1). Classification (NCBI taxonomy): domain Eukaryota; kingdom Metazoa; phylum Chordata; class Actinopteri; order Cyprinodontiformes; family Rivulidae; genus Garcialebias; species Garcialebias charrua. The sequence goes on along the minus strand of JBBPBX010051276.1, from coordinate 4,110 downwards.
AAAGCAGGGATAAAAAGTCCACTCAGTCAGTGTTTGTCATTGATAGCTTGGCTAGACCACTGCTGGGTTTACCGGCAATTACAGAATTAAGTCTTGTGGAGCGAAGAGAGAAAATTGACACACTGGAGGAGACGGGGGACCCGGAGAGAAAATTCAAAAAGAAATTCCCAAAGGTGTTTACAGGATTAGGAAGACTGGAAGGTGACTATCGTATCCGACTGAGAGACGATGCTGTCCCCTATGCCCTTACAACCCCTCGCCGTGTGCCAATACCCTTAACTGAAAAAGTCAAGGAGGAAATAAAAAGAATGGAGGAGATGGGGGTCATCTCCAGGATAGAGAAGCCTACAGAGTGGTGTGCGGGGATAGTTGTAGTCCCAAAACCCAATGGCAAAATTAGACTCTGTGTCGACCTTACCAAGCTTAATGAAAGTGTGTGCAGAGAAAGACATATTTTGCCCTCCGTGGACCAGTCATTAGCACAGCTGAATGGTGCAAAGTATTTCACGAAATTGGATGCACGGAGTGGCTTTTGGCAGATCCCATTAGCACAAGAAAGTAGGGAATTCACAACATTCATTACTCCCTTTGGCCGCTTCTGCTTCAATGTGCTACCATTTGGGATAAATTCAGGCCCAGAACATTTTCAAAGACGCATGTCCCAGCTTTTGGCCGGCCTTGACGGTGTTATATGCCATGCAGATGATGTCCTTGTGTCGGGAAAGAATGAAGCAGAGCATGATGAACGGCTCACAGCTGTCCTGACACGACTCCAAGAGGCGGGACTAACACTAAATGAGAAATGCACCTTTGCACAATCGGAAGTTCTGTTTGTGGGACATAAAGTCAGTGCAGCAGGCATTGAACCAGACCCTGAGAAAATCAGAGCGATTACAGACATGCCTGTCCCACAGAACGCAGCAGATGTCAGGCGGTTTTTGGGGATGGTGACATATGTTGCAAAATTCCTCCCTTATTTTGCAGAGTGTACCAAACCACTCAGAGACCTGCTGGTGAAAGACAATGATTGGACCTGGGGTCATATGCAGCAGACAGCTTTCGACAAGCTCAAGAATGAGCTGGCATCACCAACAGTCTTGGCCCAATACAGACCACAAGCCAAGACAAAAGTGTCAGCGGATGCCTCGTCTTTTGGCCTGGGAGCAGTCTTAATGCAGAGGGAGGAAAGTATGCAGTGGCGTCCAGTTGCCTACATTTCCCGAAGCCTCTCCGAAACAGAGCAACGGTATGCCCAGGTTGAAAAGGAGGCACTAGCCGTTACCTGGGCCTGCGAGAGACTGAGTTCATACCTCATCGGAGTGCAGTTCACAATAGAAACTGACCACAAACCCCTCCTCGCACTATTAGGGACGAAAGCACTGGATGACTTACCTCCCAGGATTCAGCGATTCCGGCTGCGAATGCTTAGATTTGTATACAACATAGTACATGTACCTGGAAAAGCCCTCATCACAGCAGATGCACTATCCAGGGCCCCGATAAAGCGTCCACTGACAACAGAAGAAACACAGATGGAAGGAGAGGTAAAAATTTTCATTAACACTGTACGTGATAACTTACCTGCATCCCAGTCCAAACTTCAGCAGATAGCTGACCATCAGCGGCAAGACGCCATCTGCAGTCTGCTGATCCGACAGTGTCAAAGAGGCTGGCCACGACAAGAGGAGCTGTCCCAACAGCTGAAGCCGTATTGGATCCACCAAGGCGAGTTACACATGAATGGTGAGCTTTTGATGAAAGGACGACGTATTGTCATTCCAGAGACTTTGCAAAAGGAAATGCTCGCCCGACTGCATGAGGGACATATGGGGATATCCAAATGCAAGCTGAGGGCTCAGCAGTCGGTGTGGTGGTTAGGCCTGAGTGCCCAAATCACAAAAGTTGTGAGCCAGTGCGAGACATGCAGTAAGTACCAACAGCTACACCCAGAACCAATGATACCCTCAGAGCTGCCCAAGCGGCCTTGGCAGAAAGTTGGGGCAGATATGTTTTACTGGGAAAATGACTCTTATTTACTGGTGGTAGACTACTATTCAAGATACATTGAAATAATGAAGACATCTATAACCACATCAGCAGGAATTATTACTGGCTTGAAATCTATTTTCGCTAGACATGGGGTGCCTGAAATACTGATAACAGACAATGGACCTCAGTTTTCCTCTAGCTCTTTCTCTTCTTTTGCCACGGACTATGACTTCAAACATGTCACCAGTAGTCCATACTTCGCTCAGAGTAACGGGGAAGCAGAGAGGGCGGTGAGGACGGTGAAAAGCCTCCTGAAGAAAAACACTGACCCCTACAAGGCCCTGTTGGCATACCGGGTCACGCCGCTGCATCAAGGCCCTTCACCGGCTGAGCTCCTGATGGGCAGAAGGCTGCGCTCACCATTGCCACTCTCACCCAGTCAACTAAAACCTCAGTGGCCAAACCAAAAGAAAGTGGCAGACAAGGACAGAGAATTAAAACAGGCACAGACTTTGGCCTACAACAAAAGACATAGAGCGGGGGTCAGGCCAGAGCTAAAAGCAGGTCAGCGCGTCTGGATTACAAACACCCAGGAGACGGCTACGGTGCTGAGAGAAGCAGACACTCCTCGGTCCTATGTCGTGGAGACCGATTCAGAGGTGGTGAGGAGAAACAAGGCGCATCTCAGACCCTTACCAGACATTCATAACCCTACAGAGAATGTGGGGGACACAGAACAGGCAGCAGCACCAGACATTCAGAGCCCTACAAAGGATGTGAGGGACACAGAACAGACAGCTACACCAGAAGTGAGAGGAGGGGAAAATGTGAAAAGGGTTCATCCAAGGAGGGAAGTGAAGGCACCAGTGTGGCTCAAAGATTATGTCCAATAATGCAGAACCAGTGGCGGTTCCTCAGTTAACCACCAGGGGGGGCTATTTTCTCAAAAATGAAAAAATAACGTTTCAAGTTTTTCTGGTGTTTATTTATCAAATGCAGATTAAAACTAGGCCAACAGTACAATGAAATGCTCAGATTGAGAACCAACAATTTAACTCACTAAAACAACAAAGAACAAACAAAAAAAATACTAAAGCATGCAATAAAGGTACAAAAATAAAGTACCTACAATATCACATGTTGCTGCTGATCTGTTTCATGTTTCTGTGTTCATTCGTGCCCATCTGCTCATACAGACTCATGTTTGTGCTGCTGTTTGGAGTAATGCTTTCTATGATATTAGTGCTTAGTGTATTGTTAGTAGATGTATTTCTTAGTTCATATCTTAGATGTTATTACTGTTTTTCTCTTACATTTTATTGGTGGATGTAACTGGGACCCTGTGTACATAATCTTGTTTCATCACATGTACCACATGTGGTGCAAATGGCAATAAAGATTCTCTGACTGATTTTGTGCTTTTCAATTATGCTAAATATGAAAGGGTGGGTTTTGGCACCTTTCTCTTCCATATGAATAATAAAATATTGGGCATGGACAATATTTATTTTTCCTGGTATTCAAGAGGATAGGGAAATGGCTAGTCAGCTTTCTAATTATTTAACATCTAACAATTTATGAGTATATGTGTACATTTAATAGCAACAATTCAAATTGACATTGTAATTAGAAAGATGTAGTGCTCCTCACTTTTTCAAAATACAGAACTAATATGATGAAAAACATTGTACGGTAAAAGACATGCATTTAGCTGCTCACCTCTGTAGCTGCTCACCTCTGTAGCTATCCTCTGTAGCTATCCTCTGTAGCTATCCTCTGACGTTCACCAGGGCCCAGTGTGCGGCGTTTCTTAGCCATCTGGGATACACTGCCACTGTGTTCGCCACAAATAGTAGGGAGTGAGTCTCTGCAGGACCATAAGAGAACAGTGTTCATATTTTAGTCACCAGGTAAAATAACAAGAAATGTGAAGTAGTTCAATCATAAGACATTAACAAAATACTGTATCAGTAATATTAAACAGCACAACATACACATTAATTTCAATTTACCGGTACCTGATTTTTTGAATGTGGTCTGTGAACTGCTGCATGATTCTCTGAACAAAGACTGAGTCGATGGTCCGCTTCTGGAGTTGGTTGTAGAGAATGTCCACATGAG
>JBBPBX010051275.1:0-24638 GCA_038048925.1 Garcialebias charrua | reverse complement strand
TTTCAAATCCCGGTTAAAAACTCACTACTATTCTGTTGCTTTCAACACCAGCAGATTTGCATTTGATTGTTTTATTTATGATCTGCAATGTTTGTATGTCTTTCGTGTTGTACTTCATTGTGTGTGTTGCCTGTTGTTTTGTTGTTTTGTTCAGCACATTGGTTTGGACTTGTTCCTGTTTAAAGTGCTTTATAAATAAATATGGTATGGTATGTGACGGTCAAAACTTTATTACCAAAATAAAGTAACTGTGATGGAGGATTTTTAAACACCTCATTTAACTTATTATTCATTTAGAAACATCTCACTGTGTCTGTACTTACAGAGCTTTGTTGGAGGCTTTGAGAACTGGCAGCAGCTTCAGAAGATGTTCCTTTTTAGCAGAATATTTCTTCAGGTCAAACACATCCAGATCTTTTCCAGATGACAGTAAGATGAAGACCAGAGCTGACCACTGAGCAGGAGACAGTTCATCTGTGGAAAGACTTCCTGAACTCAGAGACTGTTGGATCTCCTCCACTAGAGAACCATCATTCAGTTCATTCAGACAGTGGAACAGATTGATACTTTTCTCTGCAGACAGTTTCTTACTGATCAGATTCTTGATGTACTGGACTGTTTTCTGATTGGTCTGTGAGCTACTTCCTGTCTGTGTCAGCAGGCCTCGTAGGAGAGTCTGATTGGTCTGCAGTGAAAGACCCAGGAGGAACCGGAGGAACAAGTCCAGGTGTCCATTTGGACTCTGTAAAGCCTTGTTCACAGCACTCTGATGGAGATATTTTAGATGTGGTTTCTTCAAACTTAAAAACCTCTTGGATTTTGTTTGATGTTCTTCCATCAGATTGAGCCCAGAGTTGATGAAGGTCAGATGGACATGAAGAGCAGCCAGAAACTCCTGAACACTCAGATGGATGAAGCAGAACACCTTGTCCTGGTACAGTCCTCTCTCCTCTTTAAAGATCTGTGTGAACACTCCTGAGTACACTGAGGCTGCTCTGATATCGATGCCACACTCTGTCAGGTCTGATTCATAGAAGATCAGGTTTCCTTTCTGCAGCTGCTCAAAAGCCACTTTTCCCAGAGACTCAATCATCTTCCTGCTCTCTGGACTCCAGGGTGGATCTGTCTCAGCTCCTCCATCATACTTGACCTTCTTGACTTTGGTGTGAACCAGCAGGAAGTGGATGTACATCTCAGTCAGGGTGTTGGGCAGCTCTCCTCCCTCTCTGGTTTTCAACACGTCCTCCAGAACTGTAGCAGTGATCCAGCAGAAGACTGGGATGTGACACATGATGTGGAGGCTTCGTGATGTCTTGATGTGGGAGATGATCCTGCTGGCCTGCTCCTCATCTCTGAATCTCTTCCTGAAGTACTCCTCCTTCTGTGGGTCAGTGAAGCCTCTGACCTCTGTCACCATGCCAACACACTCAGCAGGGATCTGATTGGCTGCTGCAGGTCGTGTGGTTATCCAGAGGCGAGCAGAGGGAAGCAGTTTCCCCCTGATGAGGTTTGTCAGCAGCACATCCACTGAGGTGGACTCTGTAACATCAGTCAGGATCTGATTGTTGTGGAAGTCCAGAGGAAGTCGACACTCATCCAGACCATCAAAGATGAACACAAGCTGGAAGTCTTCAAAGCTGCACATTTCTTTGGTTTCAGTAAAGAAGTGATGAACAAGTTCCACCAAGCTGAACTTCTTCTCTTTCAGCACGTTCAGCTCTCTGAAAGTGAATGGAAACATGAAGTGGATGTCCTGGTTGGCTTTGTCTTCAGCCCAGTCCAGAGTGAACTTCTGTGTTAAGACTGTTTTCCCAATGCCAGCCACTCCCTTTGTCATCACTGTTCTGACTGGTTCATGTCTTCCAGGTGGGAGTTGAAAGATGTCTTCTTGTCTGATGCTTGTTTCTGGTGTGTGTGGTTTCCTGGATGCTGTTTCAATCTGTCTGACCTCATGTTCATCATTGACCTCTCCAGTCCCTCCCTCTGTGATGTAGAGCTCTGTGTAGATCTCATTCAGAAGGGTTGGCTTTCCTGCTTTAGCAATCCCCTCAAACACACACTGGAACCTCTTCTTCACACAACATTTAAGGTTACGTTGACAAACTGCTGCAAAATGTTCTGAATGAAAAATTATTTTTAATAATTAAAGAATGAATTCATCTTAACAATGAAATCTCAAAAGTTAAATGTTTATAGAAATCATCTTACTGCTCTGCAGACGGTCAGCCAGCTCCTCCTGCTTCATCCTCCTCAGGAAGTAAACTGTGATCTTCATCAATGCCTCTCTGCTCCTCCTCTGCTCTTCATCCTCACCCTCCAATCTCATCATCCTCCCTCTGACTCTCTAAGCATTCTGGGTAATCTGGACTCAGAACCTTTTGGATCTTCTTCAGCTCATTCTTCACAAAAGTGACCATGTTGTCCTCCAACAGCTGGAACAGAAAAATATCTGAATGACACATCAGACTGAAATCATGGAGACAAGCATCTGATCCATGTTGGACAGACTGACAGTCCACTGGTCTACGTGTTGGACAGACTGACAATCCACTGGTCTACGCATTGGACAGACTGACAGTCCACTGTTCTATTTTGTATAAGCTCCGCCCTTTAGGCCCTCGCTAGTGGGCAAATCCCTCCGCAATCAGCGCGCAATGAAAATTTTAGTCCACGCCTACCTGATGTGGGTGGGCCTACCGTTCGTATAAAATACAATGAGACCGGGCAATCAGCTCCCGATTTCATTCAGCCATTCAGCACTGAAGACCTCGAAAAGAAAAAAGATGTCCAGCACCCTCAGAATGTACCCGTCCTGCCAGGTCGGTTACCTGATGAGCTTCGACCGGCACAAGATTTGTGAAGTATGCCTGGGTCCCCGCCACCCTGAGCTCACCAGCTCCTGCCGTCTCTGCATCCTCCTCCCTCTTGAGAAGCAGCTAAGACGTGCAGCCTTGTTCAAGGCTCCTGCAGAGGATGAGTGGCAGATGGCGGAGGAAACATCGCTGGATGACGCCATCGCCTTTTTTAATAAGTCCGGTGAATCGAATGGTTCCCCTGGCGGCGGTGATGAAGGCAGCAACCCCGCTGCTCCCTCCCTCCTGCAGAGCATGGTGATGGAAGAGGGGCGGCCGAGCAGAGGCTCGATGCCTGTAGCTGTTCCCAGGTCAGCGAACACCACGCTTCCAGCCATTGGCGCCCTACTCCTGGAGCTGCCCGCTATTATCCAGGAGGCTGCGGACATGAAGGACCTTTTTGTCCCTCTCCTTCCCCTGCCCCGATCGGATGATCTGACGGGAAGGTTTGGCTCCACCTCGGCCCGGTGCCCTGATCCCATCTGGCCTCGTTTCCCAGCTATGATGTCACACTGGAACAAAGCTGCAGCCGGGCCCGGCAAATTGAAAGCTCTAGTCTCCACCTTCGCTCCCATCACCAGAGTGGAGGGGTTTACCGAACTGAGTTTTCCCTCGGTGCCCCCCCGGAGCCAAGCCTCGCGGAGGTGTTCGGGGCAAAAGCTTCCAGGATGGACCAGAGACCGCTGCCTCCTTGGAAGCACGACCAAACTATGATCCAGCTCTCAAACAGAGCCCACCAGTGCTCGTTTCAGGCGGCAGCTGCAAATAATAATATCACTCTGCTTGCCTACAGCATTTCGAAGAGGCTGGAGGAAACAAACCTGCCATTCTCTGCAAGGCTGCTGACGTCATCCTGAATCTCTGTGCCGCGGCCACAGTCTGTCTGTCCCGCACCATTGCCTGGATAACAATGATCCAGAGGACAACCTGGCTCCGCCTTGCCCCATCCATGCCTGAGAGGCTGCAGAAAGATTTGTTGGAGGGCCCAGTCATGTCGGATGCGCTGTTTGGGGCAAACTTCAAGACGCTACTGGAAAAACCGAAAAAGAGCAAGCAGGTCTCTGAGACGGTCCGTCACCTGATGATGTCATAATCCTTCTCCCGTCGCCCCGCGGGCTGGAGAGACCGCCGTGGCCAGCAACAGTAGCAAAGGTGCTCCACATCTGCAATGGCACCTTCCCGCTCCGCTCCACTGCCGGGCCCCCCCAGCCAGGGGCGTCTCCACGTTTCTCCAGGGGCCGCCAGCAGACGCAGCCCTGGAACTGTCAACAACAGGGCCGGCGAAAGAGACAGTCCAAGAAATGACTCCTTGGAGGGAATGTGTGTGCTAAAGATGTGTATTTTCAAATAAAGCAGAAAAATCTCTCAAGAGAGCAAATCCTCACCTGCTTCCAGCCTGCTTGTCAGTTCAGCTGACCCCACAGCGGCCTCTCTGTTTCACACATTCCCCACAAATGATGAGCCGGCCTCCTCTAAACAGCTGTTTAAGAAGCGCTGCAGTTCTGAACACATTACAAAGCACTTTTCTTTCATGTCAACCAAATCTGATGCTGCTCAGCAGATCGAGCCCGGTAAAACTCCCCGCTCTCTGCCAGAACCGGTGTTGCTTCCTGCCACTCCTGCTCGCTCGCAGTGCAGCAGGAGTAAATGTTTCACACCACACCGAGAACAGCAGCCTCCTCTAAAATGGCGCGTCACTCACATAAGTGACGCCGCCCCTCCTCAACGTGTGCCAGCTCACCCCAGCCCTGGCGTGAGCATGCAACCTGAGCGCAGCAGGAGGAAATGTGTTTCACAACATGAGCATGGGCCCCCCCTGAAGTGGCGTGCCACTCACAGAAGTGACAACCCCCCCTCAGTGCATGCTTGCTCACACAAGTCCTTATGTGAACTTGCAACCTGAGCGCAACACAGGGGCGTTCAAACAGCCCTTTCAATTTGGGCCCCCCTTCAGTTACCCCGGGACAAACACTGAGTCGGGTAACGACGGCAGGGGCCATAAATTGGTTAACGTCCATGGCACAACAGAGTCACGCACGCCCACTCTCCGAGCATCATGCAAAGTGGCAGCGAGTCTGCTCACTGGACAAGTGGATGAACAAACTAATAAGCAGAGGCGCTGCAGTTTGCAGCTCGCCCCCCTCCTTTCAAAGGGATTTTGGAGACAGTTCTGTCATCTCCAGAACAAAGCTCCTCCCTCCTGTCAGAAATTCAGGAACTCTTGATGAAAAAGATATGTAATAGTATAGGCCTTATTGGTCAGTTTACTGACTTACCTATATTTTAGAGAAGTTGGAGCAGACTTGATCTGACCCAAATTCATTCGCGAGTTCACCCTTTTTCCGGTATTAAATTGCTTTGACTGTGACTAGATAAAAATGTAATTTCACGAGAGACTTCAATTTATGTTGGTCCACCAGAAAATAGACCTTTTATTGAAATAATCATAAAAGTACATTAAACATTTGTATCGATATTAGCTCTGGTTTACTAAACTACGTTGACAAGAATTCAAATTAAAAACAAACAGACAGTTAGAAACTTTTCTGTTGGCACATTTACTTGAAGTTTACTGGCTTAGGGAAAAAGAAGAAATAGGAGGAATGAAAGCTAAGTTAACGGAAGTTAATTATTTTGAAAAGACAGGGTGACACTTTCCAGAACAGATCCAGCTAGACTTCTTACACGTGCAACATACAATCAACGCCTCGTTACCTGGTGAAGATACTTCTCTGGAGATAAGAGCAACAAAGTTTTGTGGACACCAACGGACTGTGTTGTCCAGTTTGACGTCCAGTTGACTTCTGCGCGTGTATTGCTGACAGACGAGCAGAAGAGCGCTTTTTCCAGCAGGAGCAGAGCCAGCTCCTGACTCACTTTAAAAATAAAACTTCAGAAAACAAATTATTTCAGAAGATGAGTGAATGAGGCACAGTAAGCTTTACTGTAACTCCAGCTGAGACGTGAGTCTAATTGACACAATGACCAGAACGTTTCCAGCTTTTTCCAGAGGAGAAAAACAGTTGTTAGAAAGTTCTCCCCTTCGACACTAAAGTCAAAACGGAAGTGTCCCTTTATATGGGAGGCGGGGTCTCCCCACCTCCTGGTCAATGACTACTGGCTGGCTTAACAAAATAAGAGATGGAATTTTGATTCCCATAGGCAGAAAGTCTCTGACGGACAACAGGAAAACTGTTTACAGAATCGGCCAGATGGCCGCTTGTGAGCACAGAGAATATTATGGCTAACTCCACAGACAACACAAAAGGAAGTTGCCAGTTAAAAGTTTACCCTGAACTGTGCCATAATATTAAAGCCTGCTTGTTCTGCAGAAATAAACCAGCAGAAGGTCAAACTCATGCAAGTAACAGATCATCATTAACTGACAAAAATATACTGTAGATCAATTCTGAATTAACATACATTAAAAAGAAAGTTCAATCTGATTAATTGGTGTCCATTAATTCAAAATAATTATAACAAAAATAGTGTCCACTTGTAATGAAGAATAAACCAAGAAAGTGTAACACTCAGAGTTTCAGAGAGATGTGAAGAGGTTTAACTCCAATACGGACATGAGGGTGCTATAGCTCTACAGATATAATCTCCAGAGTCCCGACGGGGAGGAAAACACAGGTTTTTTTTCCCGTTACTTCCTTGTACCCAAAAAGAAGGGAGGGATGATTCCCATCCTTGATTTGTCCATTTTCAACAAATCGATTATGGAGAGACAATTCCACATGCTGATGATCAAACAGCTGCTGGAGAACGTTCACCAGAACTACAGGTATTCCCCGATTTACGAGCGAGATCCGTTACAACGAGGCGCTCGTAAACCGGAAATCTCGTAATTTGGAACGGTTGCCATGTCTCTCGTAAGTCCGAAATTTCGCTCGTAAATTGGAACGGTTTCGCTAGCGCGACTAAAAACACTCGGTTTTCATCAAAAAACTGCTTATGAGTGCATAAAAATGATCGGAAACGTGTGTTCATATGCTTAGCTAACTAACTGTGGTGAAAAAACACATGAAAACTCAGTATTTTTTGCGTTTTTTCCAAAAATTCGCCAGCTCGTAAGTCTGGAACCTCGCAGATCAGAGCGCTCGTAATTCGGGGACTACCTGTACTGGTTAACCTCCGTGGATCTACGGGATGCATATTTCCATATCCCCATCATTCCAAAACACAGGAAGTTTCTGCGTTTCGCCTTCCAGAGGGCCCATTTTCAGTACAACAGGCTGCCTTTCGGCTATTCCCTGGCCCAGCAAACGTGCTCCAAATGCGTGGAGACGGCCATCCAGCCTTTACGCACGGCAGGATTGAGAATCATTTTTTATCTGTAGACTTGCTCTTGTTAGCCAAGTCAAGAGAGGAAGCTGTCACACAGACCAGGGTTTTAGCAGAACATCTGTTAAACCTGGGTTTTTCTGTGAACTAGGTCAAAAGTTCTGTTCTTCCCTCCCAGATCATTGTTTATCTGGGAGTGGAGCTGAACTCATGCACAATGAGAGCCCGGCTGTCACAGCAGAGGGCAGATGATCTGACAGCTAAGCTCAGCCGTGTCAAACCTGGCAGAGTGGTGACAGCCCTGACCATCATGTGCCTCTTGGGAATTATGTCAGCGGGCCACGTCGTCGTTAGGCTCTGCTTACTCCATATGAGACAGATCCAGAGGTGGTTTGCCCACCTGCGCATAGATCCTATGCATCAGAAGAGGCGGATGATCTCTGTTCCACCCTCCGTTGGAACCGATCTACGTCACTAGGGAAACCCCCTCACCCTGTCAGAGGGAGTCCCCATCAACAAACCTACGTCACACGTCTCGGTGTTCATGGACGTGTCTCTGGCGGGCTGGGGCGGTACATGTCTGTCTCAAACGGTGGGAGCACGGTGGCTAGATCACACACATTATCACATAAATGTGCTAGAGCTGCTCACGGTGTTAAAAGTGTTACAACATTTTGCACCGCTGTTGCAGAATCAACATGTACTGATCCACACAGACAACAAGGTGGCAGCAGCATACATCAATCGCCAGGGTGGGGTCCGGTCAGCTCAGCTGCTACGTATTGCGAGACAGCTGCTGTACTGGACACAACAACACCTGCTCTTGGTCAGAGCAGTGTATATCCCCGGGGTCCTAAACAGAAGGGCAAATATAATGTCGAGGGGCGGCCCTTGCTAGAGGTACTGGACCCTTCACTCCGAACTGGTCTCTCAGATCTGGACCAGATTCGGCCGGGCAGCGGTGGATCTGTTTGCCACATGGGAGAATGTCCAGTGTCAGCTGTGGTTCTCGCTGAGAGCATGGGACAATCCACCCCTGGAAATGGATGCTTTTGCGCATAGTCCCCATGGCCAAAAAAGCTGTTATACGCGTTCCCTCCGGCTCCACCCATCCCACGCGTCTTGGACTGTGTCAGAGAGGAGGAGCTGTCAGTCATTCTCATGGCCCCCGAGCAAAAAAACGCTCCATGGTTTCTGAACCTGCAGCAGCTGGTGTCGAACTGGCCATAGAAGCTCCCGTGGAGAAGGGATGCACTTCTCCAGGTGGGAAAAGCGATCATGCACTACCTGGAAATAGGTCAGCACCTCTGGGTTTAGATGCTGAACGGATCCGTTTAGCGAACATGGGCCTCGCACCAGATACGGTATGAACAATCCAAGATGCATGAGCTGCGTCTACAACAGTGCTTTACGCATCAAAATGGGTAGCTTTTCAGCGCTGGTGTGCAGAGAAAGGCGTGGAGGCCACCTCATGTCAGATAGGTTGTATGCTGTCTTTTCTACAGCAACTGATGGACAAAAATTTAGCTTTCAGCACAATAAAAACTTATGCTACGGCTATTTCTTTCTGTCATGAAGGTTTCAGTGACAGAACAGCTTTTAATCATCCACTGATTAAGTGTTTTCTGAAAGGTGTGCAAAGACACAGGTCTGAGACATGCCCATTCATCCCACAGTGGGATTTAACATTAGTTTTACGTGCCCTGATTAAAGCTCCGTTTGAGCCTTTAAATGAGGTGTCACTTAAATTTCTGTCTTTAAAAACTGCCCTGTTGTTGGCCCTGACACCTGCAAAGAGAGTGAGTGATTTATCTGCTCTCTCTGTTGCCCCCTCATGTTTGAGGATTCAGTCTGACGGAAGCTCAGCCATGCTAAAGGCTCCAGTATAGCTCTGCGTACAGCTGTAGGCATGTCCGTAAGCGCGGACTGAACGCAGACAGTTCACCCCCACACCTCTGCGTACGGCTCCAGTGTTTTCGCACCAAATTATTGACGTCATTTGAGAAGCTGCAGCGCAGAGCGTTTACCTACGGGACAAATTGAGGTAGCTGACTGGTCATTTGCTGACACGCCTACTGAATTGATTGATGGGTCGGGGGGGAAAAAGACGGGAGCCGGCAGCTTCAGCCGCACTGGTGTTCTGTGTTTATATGTTAATAAAAAGTTCTAAAAAATAAAAATAAAAAACAGGGAGTGCTGGTCTTGCAGTCCACACATCAGACTTGCACACCAGGAAATCTGCTGAACCTCCAACAGAGAGTCTCACAGATAGAACAGATTGACATTTATAAATAATGTTTCAGAAGTGAAGAACACTAAAATTCTTCTTAGTGGAACAAGTTCATCCATCACATCATCAGATGTTCACTCTTCTTTAGTTTGGACTCACCTGCTTCCTGTTCTGTTGGGAGATGATACAAAGCTGTTTTCCTGCAGGGATCAATAAAGTTTGAGTCAGAGAGATAAAGTGCAGCAACACGTCTGTTTCCAGTTTCAGAGACAAACATCAAAGCTGAGACAGACTCACAGCAGAAACACTGACACACACACATCCTCTCACATCTAAGAGTGTCTTCTGACGGAGCTGACCCGGATCACTGCTGCTGGAAACAAAGAATGACTCACAGCGACGGCAGCTCATCATCTTCGTTACATGAAGAACCTGAATTTCCACTTCTTAGGAATGTTTTTCTGCGTCTGTTTCCTCCTTCAGAGAAGAAAACACACGTGAACAAAGAGACGCCAACACAATGTTCTCTATAGACACAGTCCTGTGACTGTTGGCAAAAAGCTTCAAACTCTTGGTTTCCTTCAACCAGATGTTTAGAAAGTACTTCCTGCACATTCACACACATTTTGAGGCTTTACAAAAACTAGCTGTGGCTAAAATCTCACATGTCCCTGTTTGCAGAACTTTTAGAAGTGCTGCTGATAAAGTTGAGTGATGTGGAGGAGGAGAAATTCTCTGTGAGCTTCAACACAGTTCACACTTGCAACTACAGCATCATTTCCCACCACAATAAAAGCAGTGGAGTGTTTATAACAAGGGCGTAATCACCATCTCAGAAGTGAGGGGGACAAATTTTTCAACCAACTCCTCAGCAAAGCACCTCAACCAGAACGCAACCATTTTCTTAGTTCAGGGTCATCCTCAGATTTATATCCCAACAGCTGTGCAAAATTTCCTTCACTTTCATTGTGCCCTCTTAGGGCTAGACCCTGCCTTGCCAAGAACTGCACAGCACGGATTATTTTTAAAAGACAGGATCGTGCGTTCTCTTGCTGTGATGCCCGCACGTTAGACAGTTGCACATCCACTGATCTAGTCTCATAGATTTGGGTTGTCAAGGCTATTTTGTGACATTCTGATCTAGCATGTAATGCAAATCTTTCACGGCCCTTCTTCCAGTTTTTAAAACCAGTAGAAATGAATTTCTGGTCTGTGTTTTTTGCAAGCTGTGACGTCTTCTTTAAAAAAGCTTTCTGACAGTAAAAGCATAGTACTCCTTCAACTCCTGGGATGACATGAAGCCAAGGGAAGTCCTCATACCACTGTCTCTGAAATCTTAGAGTTTTATTAGCCAACTTTTGACACACAATGGTCTTGGGATCTGGATGATGTGGCTTTAGTGTGGTAAAAGAAGCTCCATCCCCTTCTCTGTCACTGTCTGCAGGCTGTCCCTGACTATCAGTACTGTAGTCTGGTCTCTGCCCTGACACAGGCTCTTCTCTCTGTGCTATCTATAATACAGACAAAAAAAATTTGGAGTGTGAATGAGAGTAATTCTGAAATATATGTAAAAAAAAAAAAAACCTGATCTGAAATCTGCATTGTTTCTCCCTGTAATAAATACATTTTTCTCAGCATGTTATAACCTGTCCTTACCTGGGAAGACCCTGCATCATCATCATCCCTGCTGCTGGCCTCTGGTTTGTCTCCTCCCTGACATTGCTCATTCTATAGTAGCAATAAAGATTAATTTTATTATGTGGAAAGCAAGTGAGTACAAATTTTGCACAGACATTAAACCTGGAAAAGGCTTATTCCTGGCATTAACTAACTAGCAAGAAATGTAAAAACAACCTTAATATTCTTGTTAACTAGCATAACAATATATTGGCATGTATGAACTAATCATCATTTAGATATCATCTGCAGTCAATGTGCTGCAGTCTGGTCTTTGCCCTGACACATGCTCTTCTCTCTGTGCTAATACATATGAAAAATATTTTTGGAGTGGGAATAAGAGTAATTCTGAAGTATCTGTAAATAAATCCTGATCTGAAACCTGCATCGTTTCTCCCTGTAATAAATCATTTTCTTAGCATGTTATAACCTGTCCTTACCTGGGAAGACCCTGCATCACCATCATCCCTGCTGCTGGCCTCTGGTTTGTCTCCTCCCTGACATTGTTCTTTCTATGGTGGCAATAAAGATTTTTATTATGTGGAAAGCAAGTGAGCACAAATTTTACAAAGATAATAAATAAGATTGTTTATTCTTGGCATTAACTAAGTAGCAAGAAATGTAAAACCATTATTATACCTGTCAACTATTGTAATTGCATGTATGAAGCAGTCATCATTTACCTAATACTATCTGCATGAGATTACTAGTGATTTAGCTACCATAATCTGTAAGAGTTTATTAGTCATAAATTAGCCAACATTATCTGTAGTATTTATCATTCATAATTTAGCTAACAGTGTCTATGTCATAATTTAACTAACATTACCTGTTGGTATTTACTAGTCATAATTTAGCTAACATTATCTGTTAGTATTTACTAGTCATAATTTAGCTAACATTAGTCATAATTTAGCTAACATTATCTGTTGTATTTACTAGTCATAATTTAGCTAACATTATCTGTTAGTATTTACTAGTCATAATTTAGCTAACATTAGTCATAATTTAGCTAACATTATCTGTTGTATTTACTAGTCATAATTTAGCTAACATTAGTCATAATTTAGCTAACATTATCTGTTGTATTTACTAGTCATAATTTAGCTAATATTATGATCGTATTTACTAGTCTCATACTCATTATTATCTGCATGAAACAGCATTGTTCACTTACAGGGCTTGGTTGGAAAAAAATGTGCAAAGTTTTTTGCTTTTTGCTGACTCTGGCTGGTTTGCTGAACATGGTCGCTCTGCAGCTAATGCCCAACACAGCACGCCGGTCTCCCCTTGTAAACAGGTGCGTCACACCGCGTGCCGTTCATGGTGCGTTTAAAGACAGTTCGGAAAAACGAGTTACCGCAACTTATTAGCAGATTAGACAGTTGTAATGGTTCAAAAAAGTGCGGGGGACAGAGGGCACAGATATGGAAAGTGCGGGGGACATGTCCCACGCGTACCCCGTGGCTGTTACGCCCATGGTTTATAATGTTGGACTTTTATTTTGGAGCTTTAGTGGAGGTGGCTCTTGTTGGAGCTGAAGACAGGTGGAGCAGGGATATAGAGACTGTTAGGAACAGGCCACACTCTCAGTTCTTCACTGAGTCCCTCCCACCTGAAGAACGAGGCTCTGCAACTTTGTTGGAACACCTGAGCTGCAGGTGAACATCTGGACTGATGTGTCAGACCAGACGTCACATGATGGAGGAGAGAAACTTGTTGACGTGGATCTGTTCCTGTCAGCATCCAGCTGAACGCTGGGGTCACATTTCTGTCCTGCAGCCAGTCTCAGCACTTGTTAAGCCCCCCCCCTGTCTCAGGTAGGCTCCTGACTCCGCCTCCTGTTTCCAGATGTTGAATGAGTGTCCAGAATGTTTGTAGGTGAGAAGATGAGGATGTTGCTGCTGCTTTGTGCTGCAGAAGAACTCCTGTGTGTGTTTGTTGTTCAGTGTGGACTCAGTGATAGTTTCTTGTCAGGATGTTGGAGACCAAAGTGGATCACTGCTCCTGAAACTCTGAGCTCAAAGGATTTATAGCATCTCATGCAGACACTGTTCTAGAAACTTCACATCACTCTCACTGTAACTCTACATGCTCACACACACTGCATTCTGGGACTTGTTGTGTCTAAAGGAGGAAGTAAAGTCAATGCAAGTGAAGGAGAAGTGTGTAGGAGACATTTATGATGAAACATTGTTGCTTCTTTTGTTCCTCATGAATTATTTCTGTTTCTGTGAACGTTTTCTTCATTGATTATAGATTGATGATCAGTTGTGTCCTTGAAAATAAATGGTCTTTGTACAATAGTGTGAGCATTGTTGCCTCCTCCTTCAACTGGTCTGAGTCCAGTACACCTCCTTCAACTGGTCTGAGTCCAGTACACCTTCTTCAACTGGTCTGAGTCCAGTACACCTTCTTCAACTGGTCTGAGTCCAGTACACCTTCTTCATCTGGTCTGAGTCCAGTACACCTTCTTCAACTGGTCTGAGTCCAGTACACCTTCTTCATCTGGTCTGAGTCCAGTACACCTTCTTCATCTGGTCTGAGTCCAGTACACCTTCTTCAACTGGTCTGAGTCCAGTACACCTTCTTCAACTGGTCTGAGTCCAGTACACCTTCTTCAACTGGTCTGAGTCCAGTACACCTTCTTCAACTGGTCTGAGTCCAGTACACCTTCTTCAACTGGTCTGAGTCCAGTACACCTTCTTCAACTGGTCTGAGTCCAGTACACCTTCTTCAACTGGTCTGAGTCCAGTACACCTTCTTCAACTGGTCTGAGTCCAGTACACCTTCTTCAACTGGTCTGAGTCCAGTACACCTTCTTCAACTGGTCTGAGTCCAGTACACCTTCTTCAACTGGTCTGAGTCCAGTACACCTTCTTCAACTGGTCTGAGTCCAGTACACCTTCTTCAACTGGTCTGAGTCCAGTACACCTTCTTCAACTGGTCTGAGTCCAGTACACCTTCTTCAACTGGTCTGAGTCCAGTACACCTTCTTCAACTGGTCTGAGTCCAGTACACCTTCTTCATCTGGTCTGAGTCCAGTACACCTTCTTCAACTGGTCTGAGTCCAGTACACCTTCTTCAACTGGTCTGAGTCCAGTACACCTTCTTCAACTGGTCTGAGTCCAGTACACCTTCTTCAACTGGTCTGAGTCCAGTACACCTTCTTCATCTGGTCTGAGTCCAGTACACCTTCTTCAACTGGTCTGAGTCCAGTACACCTTCTTCAACTGGTCTGAGTCCAGTACACCTTCTTCAACTGGTCTGAGTCCAGTACACCTTCTTCAACTGGTCTGAGTCCAGTACACCTTCTTCAACTGGTCTGAGTCCAGTACACCTTCTTCAACTGGTCTGAGTCCAGTACACCTTCTTCAACTGGTCTGAGTCCAGTACACCTTCTTCAACTGGTCTGAGTCCAGTACACCTTCTTCAACTGGTCTGAGTCCAGTACACCTTCTTCAACTGGTCTGAGTCCAGTACACCTTCTTCAACTGGTCTGAGTCCAGTACACCTTCTTCAACTGGTCTGAGTCCAGTACACCTTCTTCAACTGGTCTGAGTCCAGTACACCTTCTTCAACTGGTCTGAGTCCAGTACACCTTCTTCAACTGGTCTGAGTCCAGTACACCTTCTTCAACTGGTCTGAGTCCAGTACACCTTCTTCAACTGGTCTGAGTCCAGTACACCTTCTTCAACTGGTCTGAGTCCAGTACACCTTCTTCAACTGGTCTGAGTCCAGTACACCTTCTTCAACTGGTCTGAGTCCAGTACACCTTCTTCAACTGGTCTGAGTCCAGTACACCTTCTTCAACTGGTCTGAGTCCAGTACACCTTCTTCAACTGGTCTGAGTCCAGTACACCTTCTTCAACTGGTCTGAGTCCAGTACACCTTCTTCAACTGGTCTGAGTCCAGTACACCTTCTTCAACTGGTCTGAGTCCAGTACACCTTCTTCAACTGGTCTGAGTCCAGTACACCTTCTTCAACTGGTCTGAGTCCAGTACACCTTCTTCAACTGGTCTGAGTCCAGTACACCTTCTTCAACTGGTCTGAGTCCAGTACACCTTCTTCAACTGGTCTGAGTCCAGTACACCTTCTTCAACTGGTCTGAGTCCAGTACACCTTCTTCAACTGGTCTGAGTCCAGTACACCTTCTTCAACTGGTCTGAGTCCAGTACACCTTCTTCAACTGGTCTGAGTCCAGTACACCTTCTTCAACTGGTCTGAGTCCAGTACACCTTCTTCAACTGGTCTGAGTCCAGCACATCTTCTTCAACTGGTCTGAGTCCAGTACACCTTCTTCAACTGCTAGATGAAGGTAACATGATGGTGACATCTGGTGCCACTGCTGGGACTGTTCTGGTCCGTTCTGGTCCAGCTCAGGGCCACCAATGGATCTGCAGCTGGCCCACACCTGGCCCACCTCTGGAAAGCCACATCTGGGCCACCAAAAGTCAGTGAGACTTTGTCGTATGTGGTGTGAGTGTTCCTGCATTGCGTGGGTCTGAACTGGGCCAGAGCAGTTCTGCTCTGTGAGTCCAGTGTCTGCTTCAGAAACATCATGAGTCCATCTGTAGAGAGAAGAAGAACAGAAGAGATCCATGACTCTCAGCTACTACCAGCTCAGATTTAGACTCAACATCTGTAACACTGACTGAGTTAGAGACATTTATGTGTTGTCTGTTGTTATCTAGCTGTGGCGGCCATCTTGAATTGGACTGACTCCAAAGTCAAATCAGTTCTAAATGTTCCCACAATGATTACTTTCTGGAAGTTTCCTTCAACTCTGTCCAGTGGTTTTTGAGATATTTTGCTAACAGACAAACAAGGTTGACTGAAAAATGATCGCTAAGGTTTTAAGCAAATTTTTGTGCATTGAGTGGCACTTGCAGGATGTTTTATGAAATAATCTTGGCTCTATCTCTGTCAAATGTTAGCAAAATATCTGTGAAACTGACTGAATTATAGACATTTCTGTGTTTTCTAACATGAGTTTCCTGTTCAACCATCAAGAACTGGGTCGGCTCCAAAACTTAAATCAGTTGTAGACGTACATCCACTGATTATCTCTGGAAAGTTTCATTAAAATATCTTCACTGGTTCATGAGATATTTTGCTAACAGACAGAGTTGAGTTTAAGAATTTAATGGCATAATTTTTAAACCAAGGTCTCAGACAATCTATTAGTGCTCAGACTGTGTGTTGGGGATTCCTCTCAGCTACTACCACCCCAAACGTCACATCAATATCTGTAAAACTGAATTATAGACATGTTTTATGTTTTTAAGTTCAGTTAACTGTGGCAGCCATTGTAACTTCAGCTGACTCCAAAAACTAATCAGTTGTAGACGTACATCCAATGATGACTTTCTGCAAGTTTCACTACAACTCATCCAGTGGTTCATGAGATATTTTGCTAACAGACAGACATTGTGACAACAAGTGTAAAGTTTCCAGTGAGTCTCTGCAGCTTCTTCTCTCCTGACTTCTCTGATCAATAATGTTGAAGTGATGGATCCTGCAGAGTGATCACATGACAGCAGCAAGAATGTGACTGAAGAGACAGGAAGTAAAGCAGGAAGACTGAAGCAGCATGAAAATGAAGACGTGGACGGAGAAATGAGCTCCATGAAGCGTTTGGACTCTCCATTTGGACAGAGCAGCTGCAGCTGAAGCTCTGATTCACAACAACACAACAGCTCTGCTTTAGAGACAACAAGACACGTCCTAATGTCCACTTGTTGTCCACACTGTCCAACTGTCCAATCAAACAGCTGAAAGACTGAAAGGTTTTTATTCTGATATTTTACTGACACACATTGTTCATACATGACCCGACCACAACCTGTGGGTCAGAACACTCTGGACCTTTAACACGGGGCTATGTTTATTATTTATGAGCTCTTAACATTTATTTATGATTTTTGTTGTTTTGAAACTCAGCTGTTTGTTGTTTGTTTCTATTCCTACTGTTTTTATTTATTTATTTGAGGTTTTACACAGACAGAGACTTTGTAAATCTGTTTGATGTTTCCATTCAATGACAATAAAGTTTGTAAAGAATGATCCAACATAAAGTTGACTGAAGTGACGTCATGTAGTTCATGAGTTCAACACCAAAGGGAGACAAACCCTCACAATCAACCTCACTGACACCTTTACAACAACAATCTGTCATTAGGAGATTTAAAGGCTTTTCTCAGTCTGACAGCAACATGCTCATATTTTTAATCATGTGATGAAACAAGGGCTGATGGGAAACAGAGTTCTAATAAATAAACAGGAACTTGTGAACATAATGGAAGTAAAATCTATTTTAAGTGACTCAAAGGTCACTGAGTTGTCTGTTTCTGCACCATGTGAGCTGTGGAACAATAATTGTGAAAATGATGTTTACATCTGTTAAAAACTGTGTTTAAAGCATCGACAGCTGAAATTACTGCATTTTTAATATTCCTATATTTCACCTGAACATTGTGTCATTGCTCAGGAGGAAACTTTCTGAAATAGTGACACTTAAAAAAACAAAGAATTAGACTTTATAACTGTGTTTATTATCTAATTATTTAATAGAGAAATTTGACAATTAAAAGTAAAAGCTGATTTAATACATTATTAATTTGAAGTTTTTCTAAATCATCAACCAAAGAGAAGCACAT
Organism: Garcialebias charrua; assembly: GCA_038048925.1. NCBI lineage: Eukaryota > Metazoa > Chordata > Actinopteri > Cyprinodontiformes > Rivulidae > Garcialebias > Garcialebias charrua. Next base: position 6,932 of record JBBPBX010051275.1, on the reverse strand, counting down.
TTCAGCTGAAATCAGCTGATGTTGAAAAAGCTTAAGAAAATAATGAAGTGTGTTTAAAAATAAATGTTACAGCTAAAATGTAAACACATCTTTGGAGCTATTTCCTTATTTATTATTCAACTTTGAAGTCATTTCTGCTGAGGCCAGTCTCTTTAAATAAAGACTTCCTGTGAGCTGCTAGCTCTCAGAGTGTGTGTTAGGGATGACTCTCAGCTACTACAACATCTGGTTTTTGCTCAACATCTGTAAAACTGACTCAGTTGTAGCCATGTTTGTGTTTTCTAATCTCAATTATCAGATTAACTCCTACAGTTAATCTGTTGTACGTGTACATTCAATTACTTTCTGACAGTTTCATTAAAATACATTTACTGGTACATGAGATATTTTGCTAACAGACACACAGGCAGGCTAATATGAGTGCCAGACTTTGGTGGTGGTGGTGCTAAACAGTTCATAGTAACACAGCAGAGGTGTTTGTCCCTTGTTGATGTGAATCTTTAGGTTTGAATCCTCTTTATTTGTCTCTAAGTTGATGGAGGTGTAGCCCGGGGTAAAAACTGTATGTACATATACATTTCTTTCCCCTAGACCTATTTGGGTTTTTTTTAAGTCCCACTTTCTGTTGTCTGTGAGTGCCACTTGAGTCATGTGCTCACAGAGTAGTTCCACATCTCACATGTCATGTGATTGTGTTAACCAATGGTAGCCATGGAGGAAAGGTAGACATTGCACTGACTTCCTCTCAATCAGATGGCTGAGGGAAGCAGGTGGATGGATACTACCAGGTTGTTTTTACAAACAATTTGTTATTTTGGTCTCTAGTGTTTTTACCGTATTATTTGACTAAATGTATTGATGTAAAATCTTTAGATTGGACGACAAACACACATTTTTGCATATGTAACACATACGTAACACATACGTACGTTTTGTCGAGGATGCTGGGACAATAATTTCATAACTTAACTTCAGCTTAAACAGAAGAAGAGTAAGCCACCTTCATTTGCTGAGTTTCTGTTGTTGTTACGTACAGAGGAGGATAGAGAAGCAGCAAAGACTGTGAGGATGAAGCAGCATCTGGGTGCAACAAGACATAAAGTATCAAGTAATGCACATTTGGTACAGTCAGAGGAAGAAACTAATCTGAGTACTGCTCTGACCACATTCACTAAGCAGCTCTCTGAACAACTGACATCTATACAAAAGCAGCTTTCAAGTTTAACTGCTACCCAAAATAGATCACCCCATTTTGCTCAGAAGATGCATGAAACACAAAGAACTAGTGCACCTGTTAAATCCACTTCTGCAAACCTGGATTTTGTTTTCATTGTGGGGAAGATGGTCACATTAAGACACAATGTGAAAATGACCCTAATCCCAAAGCAGTGAGTGCAAAACGAAAACAATTTAACAGTAGATCACAGAAGTGGCAAAAGCAAAACCTTTCAGGACATTTAAACTAGTTTCAGTTCCGGTTGAGGGACAAACAGGAACTGTGTTGGATCATTCTTGTCCCACATGCAAGAAGAAACCAGTCCAATGTGCAGAGTTACAGCCAAAGTCATGGAGTAAATTACCAAAGGGGTTGGTTGGTTCACGATGTACAGCCAATGTTGCAGGACAAACTTGTTCATGTCTCCTTGATACAGGATCTCAAGTAACTACAATCCCTGTATCGTTTTACAATGAACATCTTTCTGACCAGCCAGTTCACTCACTTAATGAACTTCTCCATGTTGAAGGTGCTGCAGGACAGAGTATCCCATACCTAGGATATGTTGAGACAATCTTCACCTTTCCACCAGAATTTCTGGGAAGTGAATTTACAGTTCAGACACTTGCACTTGTCGTTCCAGATGTTAGATCCGGATTTCCAACTTCTGTTTTAATTGGTATGAACACACTTGAAGTCCTCTATGATCAGTTTCGTAGTAGTGATTACCCCACCTTTCAGCCTAGTACTTATGGTTACAGAGCTGTGCTACAGACCCTTCAGTTAACACATCAGCAAAGTCCTAATGTTAACATTGGACTTGTCAATCTCTGTAGTAAAACTCCTGTGCCCATTCCTGCAGGTAGTACAGTTGTGGTTGAGGGTTCAGCAAGGATTGCTGTTCCAGCTAATCAGTATGCTATCATTCAACACCCGGATTCAGGCCTGCCGGGTGGTTTGTGTGTAAGTTGCTGTTTGGTTGCCTTACCTGCTCATTCCCCTCAAAAGATTCCAGTTGTTATAACCAATGAAGTCTGAGCAGGATATATTTATTCCACCTTTGTCAGTCATTGCCGAACTTGATACCTACCAATGCATACTATCAGACCACCATGTGACCAGTCCTCATCAATCTCAGGAAAGACCAGCTGCTCCCCTGAAATTCAATTTTGGAGAGTCACCTTTACCTCCTGAGTGGAAGGAAAGGATCAGTGCGAAACTGAATGCCATGCCAGAAGTATTTTCACACCATGATTTGGATTTTGGTTATACAAACCGTGTAAAACATCACATCAATCTCCATGATAACACACCCTTTAAACATCGAGCGAGACCAATACACCCACAAGATATAGAAGCTGTCCGGAAGCATCTGCAGGAACTTCTACATGCTGGGGTTATTAGGGAATCAGAGTCCCCATTTTCATCTCCAATTGTGGTTGTCAAGAAGAAGAATGGAGATATAAGGCTCTGCATTGATTATCGAAAACTTAATCTACAAACAATAAAAGACGCTTACGCATTGCCCAATCTGGAAGAAAGCTTTTCTGCACTTACTGGATCCAAGTGGTTTTCCGTGCTTGACCTTAAGTCAGGATACTATCAAATAGAAATGCACGAAGAAGATAAGGCTAAAACTGCATTTGTCACCCCGCTTGGGTTCTGGGAATTTAACAGGATGCCCCAAGGAGTAACTAATGCACCATCAACATTCCAGCGTTTAATGGAAAAGTGTATGGGGAGTCTCCATCTTAAAGAAGTTCTTGTTTTCATAGATGATTTGATCATCTTTTCAGACACCCTGGAGGAACATGAAACCCGTCTCTTGCGAGTCCTTAACAGATTAAAAGAGTATGGATTGAAGCTCTCTCCAGACAAGTGTAAATTCTTTCAAACTTCTGTTCGTTATTTGGGCCACATAGTGTCTGAAAAGGGCGTTGAGACGGATCCAGAAAAAGTTGCCACACTGAAGTCCTGGCCAATTCCAACTAATCTGAAGACCTTGCGATCATTTCTGGGTTTTGCAGGTTACTACCGGTGGTTCATCAAAGGTTATGCCGCCATTGCAAAGCCTCTCAATGACCTAACACGAGGATATGCTACACAACACCGACCCAAGTCTAGAAGTTCCGATAACCGATTGCTGGATCCAAAACAAACCTTTGGCAGCAGATGGACACCAGAGTGCCAGCTGGCATTTTCTACCCTCATTGACAAGCTCACCACTGCTCCTGTCCTAGGTTTTGCTGACCCAGCTCTACCTTACATATTACACACAGATGCCAGCACCACTGGGCTTGGAGCTGCACTTTACCAAGAGCAAGAGGGGAAATTGAGGGCTATCGCATTTGCCAGTCGTGGATTGACCCAGAGTGAAAGCCGCTACCCAGCGCACAAATTAGAGTTCTTGGCACTTAAATGGAGTGTGACGGAAAAATTTCAGGATTTCCTTTATGGAGCCAACTTTACTGTAATCACAGACAGTAATCCTCTCACTTACATCTTGACTTCTGCCAAACTGGATGCCACCAGCCATCGCTGGCTGGCAGCCTTGTCAACGTTCTCATTCAAGCTGCAGTACCGAGCTGGGAGGCACAACTTGGATGCAGATGCTCTATCACGTCTTCCTCATGAAACTTCATCAGATGACTCAATATCAAAAGATCATGAACTCCTCAACCAATTCACTCAACAACATCTGTCAGGTACCAATGACTCTGAAATTGAAGTTGATGTTGTTAATGCTATTTGCCAAAGTTGCCTTTCCAGAACTCAAGCTGACACATCTCTTGTTGAGTCCCTCTCCATTATGGTGGTTGCAGCACCTGACAACTTGACCAATGACCTGCAGGGACTACCCATCATACCTATGTTGTCTCATCTTGAATTGCAAGATAAGCAAAGAGCTGATCCAAGTATTCGGGAGGTCATTTATCAGCTTGAGTCAGGGAAGAAAGTACCACCGACTGCCAGAGACGAGCTGCCTGAGCTTCCACTTCTTCTGAGGGAACTTCCCAAGTTGGAAATTGTAGATGGTGTCCTTTATCGGAAGCGTCGTGACAATGACATACTTTTCTACCAACTTGTCCTACCAGAAGAGCTATGGGCCACAGTTCTCCAGAGCCTGCATAATGATATGGGTCATATGGGAATTGAGCGGACTCTCGATCTGGCTCGGACCCGGTTTTACTGGCCCAGAATGGCTGTGGATGTGGAGCATAAAGTCAAGACATGTAGTCGTTGTGTACATTGCAAGGCATTGCCTGAAAAAGCTGCTTCCTTAGTCAGCATCCAAACATCCCGTCCTTTAGAACTGCTCTGCATGGATTTTCTCAGTCTAGAGCCTGACACTAGTAATACCAAGGATATTCTGGTTTTGACTGACCATTTTACTAAGTTTGCCGTTGCCATTCCAACACCCAATCAGAAGGCGCGAACAGTGGCAAAGTGTCTTTTGGATCAATTCATGGTCTATTATGGAATACCTGAACGACTACATACTGACCAGGGACGTGATTTTGAGTCTAAACTGATCCATGAACTTTGTACTTTGCTCGGAATCAGAAAGTGTCGAACAACTCATCATCCACGGGGAAATCCAGTTGAGCGATTTAACCTGACATTATTGAATATGCTTGGGACTTTGGAGATGAAACAAAAGTCAAAATGGAAGGAGTATGTAAAACCATTGGTGCATGCCTATAATTGCACAAGAAATGAAGTTACTGGATTTACGCCTTACGAGCTGATGTTTGGGAGAACTCCGCGCTTGCCTGTGGATTTGGCCTTTGGGTTACCAATAAATGAAGGAAAGCAACAATCATACTCCCAGTTCATTCAGAATCTGAAGGCAAGTCTGGAAGAAAGTTATCAAATTGCTTCAAGAAATGCTGCCAAAAATGCAGGAAGGAACAAAGTCCGTTTTGACCAGCATGTCACCCCGTCAAAACTGGAAGTTGGAGACAGAGTACTGGTGCGAAACGTCCGTATCCGGGGTAAGCACAAACTTTGTGACAGATGGGAAAAAGATATCTATGTGGTAGTGACAAAAGCTGGTGACCTTCCAGTCTATACAGTGAAGCCAGAAAGCAAAGCTGGGCCTACACGTACCCTGCATAGAGATCTTTTGCTTCCATGTGGATTTCTTCCTGTAGCAGAACCATCCACTGAGACCATTTCTGTATCTGAACCTCGTGTCACTCGTCTGCAACATCAAAGACAACTTGACGCACCTGAAGAGTCCGCAGAAGAGGAATCATTGGAAGAATATCCTGTTCATCTTGTACAGAAACCAGTAAAATTCTCTGTGGAGAGAGTGAGAATTCCAATGACGGTATCCTCCAATGATGCAGACGCACCTACCCAATTACCAGTTCCTATAGAAATGTCACCTCCATCAGTATCAGAGTATAATGCTGAAGAAGAACTGATGGCTACACCTGTGGAAATGGAAACCGTACCAGAAAACTTACCTGATCCTGTAGGTCTGCCATTCACAGATGTTCCTCTGGATGATGACGTTCTTATGGAAGATGAAAATTCTGAGATGAATAACACCAATTTAACTGAACCACCTAACTTTGATTGCATAAATGACTTGCCTGATACTGAGTCTAGTATAAGATGCTCAACACGTCATAGAGCACCTCCCAAGCGTTTGCAGTATACTACTTTAGGGAACCCTTTGATCTCTGTAGTTCAGACCATGTTGCATAGTTTGTCCAATGCTCTTGGTACATTGACTGCACCAGATTCTAATCCCTCAGTTGTCCAAATCATTTAGGTTTAACATGCATTGGGACATGCATGGGTTAAAGGGGGGAGGGTGTAACCTGGGGTAAAAAGTATATGTACATATATATTTCTTTCCCCTAGACCTATTTGTTACAAATCTGGGGGTCAAGTCGTGTTTGTCTAATACAGGCCAGGTGAACTTGAATGGACTTGAAAGGACTTGACTGAACTTGGATTTCCTCAAACCTCATCAATCAGCTTGGAGGTTTGTGGATGGCGAGCTAACCAACTGCACAGCTGGGAGTACGGAATCCCAGCTTACAACTGAACTCTACCCATGGTCTGATAGGAGGCTAATACAACCTAAGGCCCATCTCCTTAACTATATTTGCCCTCACAAAAACAGCTTCCAACACACTGGATTTTTCAACTACATTTCTTCATGCTTGAACTTATATAACCTCCATGAACATTCTACACTTTACAAACTCATACTTGAGGGAAGTTAAATGTGTCAAAGACCTGGATTGTTGGCACAGCTGATGATGGACTTTTCCTTATTTTTTCTCTGACAAAGAGCCTGTATTGATTTTGCCTTCTTTCTTTTACAACATTATTAAGTGCACCTAAGAACAATAACTGCTGCAGCAATTTGTACATACTTTGTGGTGTTTGGTTTATTTTTGTTTATTTATTTTACATGTTTGTTATTGCTTCTTGTTTATTATAATACATGGTACCATCAAAAACTACTTGTTTCTGTCATTAATTACTGTTCTCCAGCTCCAGTAGATGAATCTAGTCTTCTGTATTTTAGCCTGCTTACCAGTGTAAAAAAAGCTCATTGGGTGTTACAGAAGCATCAAAGTGATGCATGTAGAACAGAAACTAAAGGTTCTCACATGTTCTCAGTCTCCAAGAGCAGCTGCACAACCTGAACATGTGCAGCTGCTCTGCTCCCAGTCCTTTGTTGCAAGTCTCA
>JBBPBX010051274.1:0-24638 GCA_038048925.1 Garcialebias charrua | reverse complement strand
GTGACCCTCCGTGGTCTACACCGAGCAAAGGCCCTGCCCTTGCACTGCAGACTGGACAGTCCGGGAGTAGCAAAAGGTCACAGAAGTTCCAGGAAAAAGGCACCATACCTCTAAGCTCTGAGGAGATAGTGGACATAAGTTGGTTGTTTGAAAACTTGAATGATACAGAGGATGACCAAACTGGTACAATGCGTGACATTGTCTTTGATAACTCAGCGCACACAAATAACCAGCTGCGCAAAGCAAAGATTGAATTGATACACCGTCGTCTCAAAGGCCTTCTGACCTCGGAAGGGGTAGAGGACATACGCCGGTTGTTAAAAGAGTTGGATAATGCTAGCAAGAATGAACAAGATTTTCAAACTGACATACAACAAAATGTTGGTACCAGGTGGAACAGTGACTCAAAATGGTTTAAAGGGAGCCCCGCCCCTGAAGCACCTCAGATTGAAAAATCTGAGACAAGCAACGAACCACAAAAGGTAGGTGTTCACTCTCTAAGAGACCCACAACGGTTCAGATCGAACCAGATGGGTGAAAACCAAGGTCCATCGGTGGGTGGACTTCAAAAGAAATTGAAGGATGAGGACCTATACTCATGTAACTATGCGTGGTCCCAACAGAAACCCCGAGCCTTGGAACTGCACCTCCCGCGCCTCGAACAGAACAGTTCAAGACAGGCAAAGAGTCACGAATGTCCCGGAATAATGGCCCAACACCTCTATGCTCGGAAGAGACAGAGGAAGTAAGTAGTTTGTCAGTAGATTTGAATGTTACTGTGCTTGACCAACCTGATACAATGAGTGGCGTTATCATTGATAATGACACTATCAACATTGACCAACCTGGAGCGATGTGTAGCACTGTCTTTCACAAAGACTCAGAGCACACAAATAACTCAGCGCACACTACTACCAACATTGCCATGGATGTTGACAGCAAACCAATTGCTGACACACAACAACATCCTGAAGGTCATGATGCTGACAGCCAACAAGATGCTGACAGTAAGCAAGATTACACAGACAGAGTCACACGTGAACAGAAACGTGGGCCAAGACCTGTGAGGTTTCTGTGTAACTTTATACAAAGGGGGGTGGCTAAGAAAGCTTACCTGCCTATCACACTGGAAGGTGTCCTTGAGCGTGAAGCCCTCCTGGATGGCAGTTCTGATATAACTATTATGTCGGCCAAGCTGTTCGAGGAGCTGAGGACCGCCGCTAACGGTGTTGACAGGCAAATACCCTTTGAGAAATGTGCTATTGAGCTACAGGGTCTCGCAGAGACGAGAACAACCCTAACAGCTATGGCTATGGTTCACATGCAGATTGGCAAAATGACACTACGCCACCCGGTGTACGTGTCTACACTTGACTCATTCCCTTTTTTGGTTGGCCAAGATTTTATAAACCGCTTCAACGCGATTATAGATTATGGTCAACGGAAAATGTGGAGCACAGTGAGAAAACCCCTGCCAATAAAAGTGCCTCCTAGTTGCGATACAGACTGCCTAACCGCAGGTACCGCAGAGGACACAAGGGACTGCTCATCCGAGGACGAGAGCCCGGTAAGTGAACCTTCAACTACAGGTGAGACAGAAGAGACCCAAAAGTTGGACCAAACTCTGGTCCAACAAGAGAACCTCCTCTGTGAGCTGACACATTCAGCACTCACTGAACACTACCTGCCACAGGTAGTGAAAGGTGTTGAGATCCAAGGATCCCACACCAATGACGCTGTACTGTCCTCTGGGACAGGTAATTCGGCAATCAGCCAAGCTTTCGATGAAACCTTGGTTCAAGGGCATCTGAGTCCAGAAAATGACAGTCATCCAAACGCTGACAGTCACTTGGACATCATTGTTGCAGATTACGAGGACCCCTCATCAGACAAGAAGGGGGCAAACTCACATTACCTACCACAGGTAGAGAAAGGTGTGGAGATCCAAGGACCCCACACCGAGGTTGCTGTACTGTCCCCTGGGACAGGTAAATCGGCTATCAGCCAAGCTTTCGATGAAACCTTGGTTCAGGGACATTTGTGTCTAGAACTAGTCAGAAATGACATAGTTTTTACAGACTCAAAGAGCCCCTCTTCAGTCAAGAAGTGGGAAGACACACACAACGACAGTGACCCGTCGCAGTCTGTACAATCAGACACACCTGCGACTGCGCCGACGGTTGTGACACACCTGAATTACACGGAAAGAGGTAAACGTAAGAAGATACGTTGGCCGAAACCTAAAAGGTTTCTGTGTACTGTCTTCTCTCGGCTACGTGAACAGCTTAAACTAAACAGTGGCATCCTAACTTGTGCCCATGGACGGACGTCCTCACCTGTGCTCGTGGTCCCCCATGACCAAAGGGGGGTGATGTTAGGCCATGCCAAAGACAAAGATTTGAATGTACACCTCAGAAACACTTTTGCTTTCGCCCAGAAAAACCTGGAAAAATCCGCTGAAGGACGCAAGGCGTACTATGACCAAAAGGCCTCTCACAATGAACTCCAAGTGGGAGACAGAGTCTGGTACTATACGTTCGCCCCAGCAACCGGGAAAGGAGGGTCCGAGACCGGAACTCTCGCCCGCAAACTAATGCCCAGGTGGACTGGACCTCATCTGATAACAGACAAAGTGTCCTCAGTCGTCTACGAAATCAAAATCAGCAAAGGCCGCAAAGAGCCAATTGCTAAATGGGTACATCGAAATCAGATCAAACCTTACAAGGCGTTCAATGACTCCACAAAAGACAAAGATCTCACAAACACACCGACTTCATGGGATAATAAGGTCGTACAAACACAAGTTAGTAAATAAACTAATCAGGTTTAAACTACCGTATTCTCCACCCTATAAGTCGCATTGTCCAATTTGAACTTAGAAACGCTAAGCCTAAAACCCACAACAAAAACTAATCTTAACAACCGTTTAAATCCACGAGATTTAATTTGACCTCGGTCATAAAGTTGAGACCTGTTTTCTTGTGTGTTGCACTTTGGAATCTGACGACAAGAGTGTGTCGAAGCAGTGAAACGTTGTTTCCTTGTTGTTTAGTCATTACTGTTGTCATTAGTTGAGATATTGTTTTGGTTCTGAACACTCCCAGCCAAAAAGGTTTTGTATTAACATTGGTTAATGAATGATATGGATTTAACTATGCCAACATGCAGTTCGTTTTGTTAAATCTCAATCGTCGAAGAGTCAATGTAGTTTAAAGCTACTCAAGGTACCATAAACTACACTGGTCTCACAATTTCTAAATTGAACCGATTCGATCGTTTCTATTCTAGATTGTCTATTCATTTTGATGAGTCTCGCCATAGACTTCAAAATTTATTAGGAATACCAAATCCTACGTCGTTCGTCTAAAAGACAACAGACATTTAGATCAAACTATATTTCATTTTTTTATTTTAGTTTAACCTAAACTAAGTAATGAATGGAGGAATAGTTTGGAATTAGAGGCCTTCGTTACAGAAGCCCTCCAAAATTTTATAGGTATAGATCCCTATATCTAATTTTACAGAATTGATCCACCCCTTAATTGGTAATTGTAGCTGATCTAAACCATGATAGCTTACATACCAGGTGCATATAGGTAGGGCCTAATGTAAAATCCCAATCATAAGCCCACCTAAAAAACCACATAATTGCATGACACATAGAACCAGAGTGGCACTGACTGGAAACCAACCAGCCAACAACCTTCGATGTGGGGACCTGCAGCTCCAACGCTTGGTCTTCAACCTTCATCCAAGGGTCGCCTCCTCTGCGTCAATCGAGGGATCCCCTCTACATGCTGATTATGAAAACAATTGTTGCTGATCAATCAACAAAACTAACCGTTGTGGAATTACTGCTGTGGAATTACCGCTGTGGATTATAAGACTTTGTTTTCCAAAGGATCACAGACTTTGTTTTCCAAGAGTTAACAGACTCAGTTTTCCAAGGGATTAAAAGCTTTTCGCAATGGGATTACCTCCGAACAGTATGGAAGTTCCAAAAAACTTTATGGGATTATAATTTTGATTTTTCTTTTCCACTTGCTGGATTACTTCAAGATCAGAGACAGTTCAAGGTTTCCTTTCATGTTGGACCCCATCCCCAAGGACTGACGATGGCTTCCAAAAGGGGGGAGATGTAGTGGGCATGACCGTGTCCACTATAATACACCTGTGTATTTTTTAACTGTTCCAGAGATGACCTTTACTGACCTTTCAGTAAAGCAAGACATTTACTACAAATCAATTCCATCAGTTGTAATCTGAGAATATAGTCACCAAAAGAGACTATTTCTATCTTTGATTTTATTCTAATGTAATCAAAAGAATAACTTTTGTCATTTTCATGATATATGTTATATGCTGTTATTCTTTTAATATGGAGTATTACTGTGTTATTTGACCAAATGAAAGTGTCTACTCAAAATATCTATGACAACGTTGAATAAGTTGTCAAACTGACTTGCTCAGGAGTTGTTTTTGTTGAGTTCAGCTGAAACTCTTGGTAGCGTCGAGATGTCTCCTCTCTTTCAGACACTTTTCCAAAATATTCCTCTTTGTTATCTAAGCAGACTTGCTGTCAATCTTGAGTTTTTCACTTCACGTTTTCACATTCCTCTTGGCCCACGGACCAATGAGGAAAGTATGTTCTAATCTCAACATTTTTGAGTAAAAGCGTTTGTTTGCATGAACACTTCAGAGTTTGCTGGGAACTTCAAGACATGAAGACGTCCCAAAGAGCTGAATGAATGCCTGTCACCCGCCAAGGACAGTCATTCAGCTAAGGACTAAATAACATGCTGTTATGAGTCCACTTCGAACGAGCGTAAGCTCAAAACTTTGTTTATTCCTTCATGGAATAGTTATCTTGAAGTCAGAGGCCAGGAGCTGACGCATTTTCTGATGACCAACGCGAAACCAGGAGACGTTGGAAGGTAAACAAATAACCTGCTCGGAGGTACTGGTTCCCACAAGGACCCGTGCATCTGAAAAGCTACAAGGTCTTCTCTCTTACCGGGCTGTCGTCAAAAGGTAAAGAGCTGTTTACAAACGTACCTGGGGTTTAGCAGAAGTCGGATGGAAAGTGTCACTTTTGGTAACATGCTCAAGATAATTTCCTTTAAACCATCTCTCCATCTTCCTCCTATCTCCTTTCCCTAAATTCTAAGCTGGAAACTATTTAAGTTAAAGAGCCCTCAGACTAAATATGTTTAACATCCAGTATTGAAGTCTGTTGTGTTAAATTTAACTGTGCTGACGTGTTAAATTGAAAGAAAGTGAAATCATGTCAATCAAGTGTAATGGTGTTAATTTAGTTGATTTATTTTAAATAAATGATAGTGTCTCTTTGACATATCAAACTAAGTTAACGTCTCTGTCACTTAATGGCTTTATTTATTTATCCATCATCAAGATCACAGAAATATTGGGTAAACTGAAAAAGAAAGAACCCGTGAAATTACTATTCAATCTGAATAAGTAAATTAATTAAGGTAAAGAGGTCAGTATTAATATTGACCTCCTCATAATCCTTTACATATTTATATGATTAAAAAAGGCATTCAATACAGGAACAACTGGACATTATTTGTAAAAGAAAACGTTTCACCTTCTATCCAAAGGGCGTTCTCAATTCAATTGGATAGAGGGTGAAATGTTTTCTGTAACAAATAAAGTCCAGTTGTTTCTGTATTGAACACCTTTTTTTGATTTTATCATGTCCAGGACGACTGAGATCTCCACCAGCATATATTTATATAATTTTGTGATATATGAGATCTTTGCTTTATTTACTGTGGAGAAATATTTATAAAACAATACATATGTTTGGTGTTTTCATTGAATTTAAAATATTTTTATGATAAAACTAGACAGTAAGTAAGTAACTAATCAGTAATCATTAAATGCACTGATGTAATTTAGACAGAATTTCAGTGAAAATTCATTTTTGATGTGATAAGTCATATATAAACTCTTAAGATATAGTGAACATTCAGTGTATTTACAAATGCACATTACATCTGTGGAAATAAGAATTATGTTTTTCATGTTAAAATAAACATATAAAAATACAGATACTTCAAAAGTACTCATATTTTTTTAAACTATAATTAATGTTGAATAATTATTAGATACATTAATTAAAAAATTACCAATCAGTGCTCTTTAAATGAGATAGATTGGGTTCCATCACTTGTTCAGCCTCAAATCCTCCCTCCTCTGAAATTTCGGGTTCAGACTCGCTTCCTGAATGGTAAGGTTCATATAAATACGGTTGAATACCTAAATTAAAACCTACTGTTTCTTGTTCATCACCCAAACTAACTTCACCTTCCAAAACTGAAGACAAATTGCTTAGATCAACACTAGAATTGCTACATTTGTCTGATTCGACATGCTCCGCCATTATTATTTACATGCGCGTTGGAGCAGAGACGCCTCATGTTACGTCAACGATGACGTATGCGGAAGTTCTCAGATTTCCAGTGACGAAACACAGCGCAAAAATTACCATAATTTTGAATGAAATTTTAATATAGTTATAAGTTTGTTTGCAAAAACGAACATAGCTGAATGATATAAGATATATATGTTGTGACAGATTATGACAATTTCCAACATCATGTCAGTGTAGCTTTAACTATTTTGACATCTACCCTGTCTATAAGCAAGCTCAGGAGCCACTGGATAGATTTTTGAAACTCTTGGAAGATAATCGTTGAACGTACGTCTACACCTGATTTACTTTTGGAGTGAACCCCGTTCAAGATTGCTGCTACAGAGTATAAAGAGTACAGAGTATTTGGGGCAGCACGGTGGCACAACTGGTAGAGCTGCTGCCTCTCAGCGAGAAGGTTGCCGGTTCAAATCCCGGTCCGGGGCCTTTCTGGGTGGAGTTTGCATGTTCTCCCCGTGCATGCGTGGGTTTCCTCCGGGTACTCCGGTTTCCTCCCACAGACCAAAAAACATGCATGTTAGGCTGATTGGTGACTCTAAATTGACCCTAGGTGTGAGTGTGAGAGTGGATGGTTGTTTGGTGTGAGTGAGACAGGTCCCTCTTGTAAATGAGTCCCCGTGACTCAACGAGGCTAGCCTGTATAAATAAAGGTTGAATGAATGAATGAATAAACCTTAGCCAACACAAAAATTGAATTAAACTACTTTGTAGTTGATTTCAAAGATATATAGCTACTTTGTAATACTTCGTGTGGAAGTAGCTGAAGCCCCTCACAATACCCATAGCACTAACACATTTCATGAAATAACTCGTTGCAAGGTTTAAAAAATAAACACAATGACTCTGTTCCTTCTCATCGTGAGATGATCTTAGTCCAAAACTCTGGTATGAAAGACAGAGTGTGATATGCATTCCTTCAAAAAATGCTAGCTCTTTAATTTTTAACAGCCTCTCCATGTAATGGGATGCACATAAAACTTTTGTTGGGATTTAACATTCCTTAACAAACATCAGATATAATAATAAAAATAATAAATTCAATTTATACCGCACTTTTCATTAATAAAAATCTCAAAGTGCTACAACAATAAAACAAGTGATAAAATCAAATAAAATCAATAATGGTATCAACTAAGATTAAAGACAGAATTATGTGGAGGCAGAATAGGCCTGCTTAAAAAATAAATAAAGTCAAAGTCAAGTCAAAGTCAACTTTATTGTCAGATCTGCAATATGTACTGTACAGGACATACACAGGACCGAAATTGCGTTTCTCTCAGTCCCTCGGTGCAACAGTAAACATCTAAACATTGAAACACTGAAACATATAATAATTGACATAAGCATAAAATAGTAAAACTAACACTGTCCTGAGTTTTTTGCATAGTGGAATAAGAGTATGAAAATTTACACCAACTCTAAAACTAAAACATTAAACATTTAATGAACATAATACTGTCCTGAGTTTTTGCATACTAGTATAAAAAAAGAGTATAAAAAGTATAACTAAAATAAACTAAAGGTTTCTAGCATTGACATTTGCAAAGTGGCAAAGCAGCGTATGAGTTAATGTACACAGTATATGTATGAGGTAGTAGTTGATGTTGTTATAGAGGCAAAAAGTGGCATATGCAGTAAGGCACATTGGGCATCCCTAAATAAGACCGTTCAGAGCACATTGTATATGTATCAGCAGTGGTGTAGATATTAGAGTAGTGTAAATGTAAACAGTAGTATAAATAAATAAAACAAGTGATAAAATCAAGTAAAATCAATAATACTATCAACCAAGATCAAAGATAAAATCATGCGGGGGCAGAATAGGCTTGCTTAAAAAGAAAAGTCTTTAAACTGCTTTTAAAGTCAACCAGTGACTGTGGAGTTCTCAGGCAGTCAGGGAGGGAGTTCCATAGGCGGGGGGCAGCCACACAGAATGCCCGGTCTCCCATGGTCCTTAATTTGGTTCGTGGAATGTGAAGTAGATTACTGTTCTGTGATCGTAGAGACCGGGTGGATGAATATGGTGCAAGAATAGATATCTTTGTCCATTCCTGTGTAGCTGCTTCATCATGGGGCTGCAGATACACAGTAGATTAGATTTATTGGAGGGACACAGCAAAATGTTGCAGAGTGACTCTTCCAGACTATCGGTGCTGTCCAAACATAAAGACCCTCTCTCTAACTACATGAGTAACATGAGTACATGATAAATAAAGGTTGAATGAATGAATGAATGAATGAGTGTTGCAATAGAGGTCAAACTTTGTACTTTTGACCCCAGACTGTCTCGCAACACAAACTTTGTACTTTCTTGTGTTGAAACATATTGCCAAGATAAATAAGGGGCAACCTTAGTTTGTACATCTTCAAATAAAGCGTTGGACGTTATGCGGTGGATCATCACTGACATCCAAAATATTACCCTGAGGCATGCTCAATAATCCAGGTAGAAGAATCTAAAAAAGCTAAGTGACTGTCCAGAGGACCAGACTTAGCTTTTTTTTAGATCAAAAATAGTGTTTTGCAGCTCTCCTGCTCCTTCTTTCTTTTTACTTTTTAAACGTTGAAGCCAACACAATTTAAGTTGGCTGCCACAGATGCACACAGTTCATTTTGTGTTTTTTATTTTAACCCAAAATAGCTTTAATTCAGTCTGTTTTACAAACTGAGATAAAATTTAATGTGTTGGTAGCTGGGGACTATCCACAATACACACTGTTAGTTGTGGATCAGTTTAACTTAAAACTTTAGGATTAACTGGCAATAAGGTATTTTTGAAGGTTTGAACAAAATGGCTTCATGGCCTCTCCACATAGAATAATCTTAGTTCATGAAAGTCAGCAGATGATATACATTCCTTCAAGGAAATCTGGACTTTTATTTGATCACAGGAACCCCAGCCTTGTGCAGCTCTGCTTTACACGGTTGCTACTAAAACAAATACATTATGTACTGTATAATGATTGTTGCATAAAATTGCTTTGATCAAACAACTGAGAGTGCAAAGAGATTATATCATTACTATAACCAACGAGCACATTTTTTTAATCATGTTGTAATCCACCAGTTGTGTTTGAAGATGTTATCACAACTTACGGGAAAAATAGATTATTTTGTTTCTTGTAAATGTGGTCAGTGGTTTGTGTGACAAGAAAAGCAAACATCCCACACATTCAGCACTGTCTAAAGGGCGTTGTTGCACAACTTTGGTAAACTAAGTTACAAGGCAATGTAAAAATGTATAGTCAAAGTAACCACAAAAAGAGATTCACAGTAAAAACTGAATATTATTTTGCAGCATTTCTGACAGTATACTACAGCAGGAATTACTCCTTCAAAATGTAAATAGTTCTTTAATGAAATGTTTCTCTGTACAGTATTGTGATCTCCCAGATTAATAAAGCCAGAGATGAACCATTAATTCAAAAGCCTCATAATGGGTCAATTTTAAGAATTTTGATTTTATGGATCATTGTCAGTTTAAGTGGCAGCACAATGGCACAACTGGTAGAGCTGCTGCCTCTCAGCGAGCAGGTCCCCTGTTCAAATCCCGGTCCAGGGGCTTTTCTGTGGGGAGTGTGCATGTTCTCTTTGTGTATGCACGGGTTTATCCAGGTACTCCAGTTTCCTCCCACAGACCAAAAACATGCATGTTAGACTGATTGGTAACTCTGAATTGTCCCTAGGTGAGAGAGTAATAGAGAGAGAATGGTTGTCTCGTTTGTCTCTACATGTCCCTGTGATGGGCTTGAGACCTGTCCAGGGTGTACCCCGCCCCTTGCACAGTGATTGCTGGACATGGGCACCAGCGAACCCTGTGACTGAAAATGGAAGATGCGGATAAACGATAATGGATGGATGGATTGTCAGTTTAAGTGTTTTTAGAAATTATTATTATTATTATTATTTTTAAATTATTTTGTTATCAGTCAGACAGATTTAGCAACATGGTATTGTGGTTAACAAAAATTTAAAAAATTTTCACAGTCTGTCAAAATATGTATCAGGGATCAATCTTGTGTCAGATTTTAGGTGATTATCTCAAGGTCAAGGTTTCTTTATTGTCATTCGCATCACATGTGGTACATGTGGTGGAACAAAATTATGTACACCGTGTCTCAGTTACATCCAATATTAAACTGATCACAGTTCAACCATTTTTGTGCTCTTTTAGGATCAATTGTCTGTGACAGTCATCTTGAATTGTCTAAAATTGAGGGGGTTAATGTCTTGCTGATTGGGACTGAGATGGGATAAAGGTAGGGTAGCCTACCTGGGAACAGAAAGTTGCGGTTAGACTCCCAGCCATTCCCACATGTCGTGGTGTCTCTGAGCAATATGCTGGTGAAGATTCTCAGTCATCCAGGACATGATAAAATCAAAAAAGGTGTTCAATACAGAAACAACTGGACTTTATGTCTTTCTGTTACAAATAAAGTCCAGTTGTTTCTGTATTGAACGGCTTTTTTGATTGTCTCTGAGCAAGATACCCAATCCTCACTGCTCCACCTGGATGTTTCTCATGTGTGATGGGTTCAATGTAGAGAACTAATTTCATCATTGTATAAGTTTATACAGTGATGACAATCTCAAACGCCTCTTCCCTTCCATATAAGAGCACTTCTGCACACTGCAGTGGCTGGGGATTGAACCATGACCCTATGATTGGTCAATGACCGTCATGGAGCGAAAGGGGAAAATACCGTCTGTCCATGAATGTTGTGAGCATGAGAACATGAAAAATAAGTTAATTACTGACTTCCATTTTGGTGTGTGACAACATCTAGGCATAATAAAGGTGTCTTTTGCAAACTGGCTTGCCAGGTAAAAGTCAAAGATGGCTGCAGCCATACATGTATATATGGTGACCTTGTGAGCTGGATAACGTTAAAATTAAGCAACATGCCATCTTCAATTTTGTTGTGTGGCTGAAACTAGGCATAAGAAATGTCACCATCAAAAACTGGGTTGCCACATCACAGCCAAGATGGCTATCATTAAATATGCATTTTAGTCAAATTTCTGATTAAAATTACTTGAAAAATAAGAAACGTGCCATTTTCCATTTTGATGTATGGCTGCATAAAGGTTGGTCGGCCGATCAGTCGGGGTGTCCCCACCTCTCGCACAGTGACTGCTGGATATGGGCACCAGTCACCCCTTCCACCTGAAAAGGAAGAAGCGGGTAAAGAGGATGGTGGACTTCCATCTGTCAATCTGTCCATCCTCTTTGCTCGCTTCTTCCTTTTTGGATCGGGGGGTGACTGGTGCCCATATCTATCAGTCATTGTGTGACAGGCAGGGGACATCCTGGACAGGTCTCCAGTCCATCACAGGGACACACGAAGACAAACTAGATAAACAACCATTCACTCTCTCACTCTCACCTAGAGACAATTTAGAGTTACCAATCAGTCTAACATGCATGTTTTTGGTCTGTGGGAGGAAACTGGAGTACCTGGAGAAAACCAATGCATGCACGGAGAGAACAGTATCAAAGGTTCCTATCAAAACATTTGATATAAAATCAAAATCCAAGATGGCCACTACCAGAGGTCGGCACAGTTCCGCTAATAGCGGAAGAAAGTTTCCATTGAGCAGATTAGCATTTGTAATATATTTGAAAACATTTGGCGTAATTAGCTTCTGCTAAATTTATATATGGTAAATGTAAGTTCGCTAATTTTTGTAAAATACAGTGCAGACTGAACCGGAATAAGGCTATAGGTCCAGAAGGTGTCAGTCCCAGAGTCCTGAAGGTCTGTGCAGAGCAGCTCTGTGGGGTTCCGCAGCACTTCTTCAACCTTAGCCTAACCCAGGAGAAAGTTCCAGTGTTATGGACAACATCCTGCCTTGTTCCAGTACCAAAGACTCACCCATCAGTCCTCAATGACTATAGACCTGTTGCCCTGACATCCCACATCATGATGGTCCCAGGGAGACTCATATTGGTCCATCTGACTAAACAAACAAGTACATATCAGGACCCACTGCAGTTTGCTTATCGGCGTTATTGGTGTGGCCTTGGAGTTGAAGATGCCATCATACACCTGCTTCACCAAACTATCTGTCATCTAGAAAATCAAAAAAGGCGTTCAATACAGGATCAACTGGACTTTATTTGTTGCAGAAAACGTTTCGACTTCTGTCCAGAAGTCTTTTTTTTTTCATCTAGAAAAGGCAGACAGCACTGTGAGAGTGATGTTCTTTGATTTCTCCAGTGCATTTAACACAATCCAGCCTGATCTGCTTTGTGAGAAACTCCAGAAGTGGAGGCCTCAACAATCATCTGGACCAAAGACTACCTGACAAACAGACCACAGTTTGTGAGACTGAAGAGTTGTGTGTCTAACCAGGTGGTCAGTGGCTCAGGAGCACCACAGGGGACTGTACTCTCATCATTCCTTTTCACTCTGTACACCTCAGATTTCTAGTACAAAACAGACTCCTTGTTTCCTCCGTGTTTCCAGAAACGTGCTGTTCTGAGTCTGATTTTCCTGGACTGCTTACCTGACGACCTAAGGCCTCCTATGTGGTACGCACTTGCAAAGCTCCCACCTCAACTGCACCTGCGCCATTCAACCACTCAACCACTATTTTCCTGGATCATTGCTGCTCCTTTTACCTGGACCTTCCTATAGGCTCTTTGCACCTACGGCGCTGACGTCACATCCGCCTGAGCAGATGCGGGTCGCTAGCTTCCGCTTTGAGGAACTATGACAGCTAGGAAAGAGAAACTCGTGTTTCAGAAGCAAGTTAAACATTATCACGAACACTGTTGTGTCCCCAAGCATGCTGATGTAATGGTGTTTTAAGTTTCCATGGACTTTTTATTTCCGGATTTTTTATTTTTCCAGGTTTCTTTAGTTTCCATGAGGATCCTCCAGACACAGAAAATTGCATGTCTGCGAGTTCACATTGAGCGTGCAATCCGAAGGGATTGCATATATACACATGTATGGGTATATATACACATATATATTATGTGTATATATACACATACATGTGTATATATACCAGTGGTGTGTCATGATCCACGTTCTGTCTTCCATAAGTTATTGTTATATTCTTAGTTTATCATGTCATGTTGTCATGTTCACAGCAATCACATCATTGTTCCCTCCGCCCTCATGCCCAATGCCTCATTAACGATCATTGCACTCACCTGTTTCTTCCTGTATTTAAGCTCCACGTCCACAGTCATTCCTTGCCAGATTTATGAACGGTTTTGCCTAGTAATTGTCCAGCGCCCATGTCTTGTCTTGTCTTGCTTGCTACGACTCTGTTTTGGTTTTTTGGTCTCACGTCTCTCGCTCCAGCCCCCAACGGTACTGTCTCGGACTCTGCTTCCCTGGTTTTGACTCTTGCACACGCTACTGGACTTCGCCCTCCTGCCTCTCCCCTTGTCGGACCTGTTCAGCCATCTGCCTCACGGAAACGAACCCAAGACTGCCTTTCACGACAACGAGTAAAGCCTGCCTCTTTCAACATTATTCGCCTCTCTGCCAACCTGTGTATGACCTCGCTTCGAACCAAGGAAAACCCCCTTCGTGTGAAAGTCAGCACAAAGTACCAACGTAAACAAGGAAGTAAAACTGGACTACGTCACCACCGGCCTACGTCATCAAGGAATTCCCTTCTGATCAGAAACAGCCTAAAAAGGTTAGTGTTTTTATTAACGATAAAAACATCTACCTGTTCAAGCCCTGTCACTAATATTTTAATCTCTTGTGCTAAACTCAAGTTACCGGTGACGATCAAGACCCATTCCAGTTTCCTATTTCTTAATAAAATTGTTAAAACTTCTCCAGTGTTCAGTTTATTAGTGAAACTCAAAAACGCAGTCTTGACATTAAATCTGGCCAAACAGAGTTTCACTACGACACTGGTTAACAATTTTTTTGGCAGGCTCTCAATGACGACATCAAGGATGAGTTGGCTGCAAGTGATCCTCCGTCTACCCTCAGAGAGTTGGAGGCAGTGGCCTCCAGGATTGATTTACGCCTTCAAGAAAGTCGCAGAGAGGTGAGGCAAACCAGGTCTGAAAGGGTAATGTACTCAACCCCCAGATTCTTCATCCCAGAGCCAAAACCACTTTCAGCACCCTCACCGCCTGCAGAGGAACCCATGCAAATCGGAAGGTCCAGACTGTCTCAACGAGAGCGAGAAAGAAGGCGTCAGGAGGGATTATGCTTTTATTGTGGAGTTGTAGGACATCAAGCTTCTACATGCCCGGTCAAGTCCAGAACTGCTAAGTCTCACCAATACCCAAATTATAGAGTCGACACCTCTTCAACGGGACCTCCTCTACTTCACGGCAGCGCAAACCTCCAAGCCGATGGTAAGGAAACACCAGTAAAACTTTTTATTGATTCTGGTGCTGACTCTGAATTCATGGACATTAATTTCGCTAAATCTCTGAACCTCCAGATATTTCCTACAGAGAGACCTCACAAGTCAGAGAGTCAGAGTCAGAGAGTCTTTATTGTCATTTGCACCGCATGTGGTACATGAGATGAAAACGAGATTATGTACACGAGGTCCCAGTTACATCCAACAACAATGAAAGAGAAAAACAGTAATAACATCTAGAACTAACTAAGAAAAGCATCAACTAGTAATACACTAAGCCTAATATAGTGGGAATAAACAGCAGCACGAACATGAGTTTGTATGAGCAGATGGTCACAGATGAATACAGCAACAAGAAAACAGATCAGCATCAGCATGATGTGATATTTTGCAGTGTTTATTTTTTTTTTTATTTTTATTTATTCATGAGTCTAACAGCCTCAGGGTAGAAGCTGTTCCTCAGTCTAGTGGTTCTACATTTGATGCTCCTCAACCTCCGTCCTGAGGGGAGTGGGGCAAAGAGTGAGTGTGCTGGGTGAGTGAGGTCTTTCATGATGCAGGTGGCTCTTTTCCTGCATCTGGAGGTGTAAATGTCTGTGATGGTGGGGAGACTGACTCCAACAGACTTCTGTGCAGCCTTCACCACTCTCTGCAGAGCTTTCCTCTCTTCAACTGTGCAGCCTCCATGCCACACGTTGATGCTGGAGCACAGGATGCTCTCCACTGCACACCTGTAGAAGGAGGTGAGGACTGGGCTGCTCAGACCAGCTCGTCTCAGCCGTCTGAGGAAGTAGAGTCTCTGATGACCTTTCTTGATCAGGCTGGTGGTGTTGTTGCTCCAGCTGAGGTTATCATTCATGTGTACACCCAAGTATTTGTAGCTGGAGACCACTTCCACTGCAGATCCACCTATTTTCAGTGGGGCATGGTTGTGTTTGTTCCTTCTGAAGTCCACAATCATCTCCTTTGTCTTCTTCACATTCATGTGAAGATTGGTCCTAGCTCTTGATGGTCATCCAATCAATCAGACCAGTATGGTGACACAAGAGGTCAAACTACTGATTTGTGGTAACCATGTAGAGAAATTAAGATTCTTCCTCATCAACTCTCCAGAGTTACCCATTGTGATGGGAGCCACTTGGTTAAAGAAACACAACCCTCAGATCGACTGGAGGAGCAACAACATCCTGGGGCGGTCCGAGCAATGTTTATCGTCTTGTCTACAATCTGCACATCAGACCTGTACTGTTGTCAAAATAAAGGAGGAGACTCCAGATCTGACTCACGTCCCTCATTGCTACCACGACCTAACCAAAGTTTTCAGCAAAAGTATAGCTATGTCTTTGCCATCTCATAGACCCTACGATTGCCTGATTGAGCTGTTACCAGGTACCACACCTCCAAGGGGACGCTTATTCTCTTTGTCCCAGCCCGAGCAAAAAGTCATGCGAGACTACATTTCTGACTCTCTAAAAGCGGGAATTATCAGACCCTCATCGTCACCTGCAGGTGCTGGATTCTTTTTTGTTGGGAAGAAGGATGGGTCACTTCGACCATGCATTGACTACCGAGGGTTAAACGACATAACAATAAAGAATAAATATCCCCTGCCTTTAATGACTTCTGCATTTGATCTTATTCAGGGTGCCACAGTATTCACCAAACTGGACCTTCGTAACGCCTACCATCTGGTCAGAATTAAGGAAGGAGACGAATGGAAGACTGCTTTCAACACCCCATCAGGTCACTACGAATATCTTGTTATGCCTTTTGGTTTAACCAACGCCCCAGCTGTCTTTCAGGCACTAGTCAATGATGTACTCAGGGATTTTATCGATATCAATGTTTTTGTTTATTTGGATGACATTCTTGTCTTTTCCAAGGACCTGGATTCGCATATCCAACACGTTCACGCCGTCCTCCTCCGTCTTCTACAAAACAATCTTTATGTCAAGGCGGAGAAATGTGAGTTTCACACGACCAAAACCACCTTTCTGGGTTTCAATATCACACCTGATCAAATATCCATGGACCCCTCAAAGACCTCTGCAGTTCTGGATTGGCCAATACCCCAATCACGTAAACAGTTACAACGTTTTCTTGGTTTTGCAAATTTCTATCGCAAATTCATTAAGAACTACAGTTCCGTCGCTTCTCCTCTCCACGCTTTAACCTCTACCAAGAACTCTTTTTCCTGGAACCAAACTGCTGAACATGCCTTCATTAAATTGAAAGCCTTGTTTACCACTGCTCCCATCCTCAGATTCCCCGATGTGGATAAACAATTCATCGTTGAAGTCGACGCCTCTGATACAGGTATCGGGGCCGTTTTAAGTCAACGTAGTAATGATGAAAAGATTCACCCATGTGCATTTTTCTCCAAGTCTCTCTCCCCAGCCGAACGCAACTATGATGTTGGAGATCGAGAACTACTCGCCGTCAAGATGGCTCTTGAAGAATGGCGTCATTGGCTGGAGGGGGCCAACCATCCTTTCATTGTTCTCACCGACCACAAAAATCTCGAGTATCTGCGATCAGCCAAACGACTTAATCCTCGTCAAGCTAGGTGGGCTCTGTTTTTTGGACGATTCAATTTTTCTCTCTCTTATAGACCCGGGACCAAGAACGTCAAACCAGATGCCCTATCTCGTTTATACGAGAAGGAACAGACCAGTGGTCTAGAGGAATACATACTACCCAAAGAGATACGTCTGTCCATCACCCAGGTCGAGAGGGAGGTCAGGGAGGCCCACCAGAACCATCCTCCACCCGGGGAATGTCCGGCTGACCGCCTCTTTGTACCAGATCATCTCATCACTAAGGTACTCATGTTCTGCCATGCTTCGCCTATTTACTGTCATCCGGGGATTGAGAGAACTCTAACCATAGTCAAGTCACAGTTCTGGTGGGGTTCCTTGTCTAAGGACGTTAGAGAGTTTGTTGGGGCCTGTACCCAATGCTCCCTGGCTAAACCCTCTCGACGTCCACCGGCGGGTCTCCTGAGGCCACTGCCCATACCCTCACGCCCCTGGTCACATCTCGCTATGGACTTTGTCACCGGCTTACCACAATCTGGAGGTAAAACGGTCATTCTAACTGTCATTGACAGGTTTTCCAAGATGGTTCATTTGATTGCATTGGAGGGGCTACCCACAGCCAAGGAACTAAGCAATGTCATGATAAAGGAAGTGTTCAGATTGCATGGGATACCTAAGAACAGTAGCCCTGTTTCCATCCATTTTCATTTCGAATTTTGAGCTACCTCACAAATATGTAAATACAAATTAATGCAGATCAGAAGTGTTTCCATCTACTGGCTTGAAGCGCTTCTTCCAAGCCGCGCACAGCGTCATTACGTCAGACGTCAGCGTCATTACGTCAGACGTCAGCACTGCGCATGTCTACAGTAAACAGGAAGTAGCGGTTGAAAACAGAACCCGGCCACACATCTCGTCAAAATGGAGAGAATATTTCAGGTACGTGTTGCTATCGGGCGAGTTGTATTTATTCTGTCATGCCAACTAGTTTTAGCGATGTTACATGTTGTCCGGAGCGGAAACAGCTGATCAGTCACGTGACGTGAATGTTCGCTTCGGCAGCACGAGTCGGCAAATGTGTTTCCATCTGTCGTTTTGCGCATCTGCTCGGTTTCGAAGATCCCAAAAACCACCTCAAGCGAGTGTATAAACTTTTTGGCGAAATTCAGGAAGTAACTTCGCATTTTGCCGTTTCCATTAAGCTTTTCTGCTGCGATACTTCAAAATGCGCACCTAGAAACCTTGATGGAAACACGGCTATTGTGTCTGATCGTGGTCCCCAATTCATCTCAAAGTTTTGGGGCGAGTTCTGTAAGACCCTTGGCATTGAACTAAGTCTCTCCTCAGGTTATCACCCCCAGACTGATGGACAATCAGAGCGTGCCAATCAGGAGATGGAGACCTGCCTACGCCTTCTCTGTGGTGATGATGGTACCAAATGGGCAGAACATCTTCCTATCGTCGAGCATGCTATGAACTCCCTTCCTTCGAGTGCCACTGGTCTGTCTCCATTTTATGTCCTCTATGGTTTTCAGCCACCGGTGTTTGCCGCCCAGGATCAGGCGGCCATGGTTCCCTCTGCATTCCAAGCAGTTCAACGATGTTGCCGAGTCTGGACCAAGGCCCGCAAACAGCTCCTCAAGACTTCTGCAGTCTACACGAGGTCAGCCAACCATCGCAGGACCCGAGAACCTGCTTATCAAGAAGGACAAAAAGTGTGGCTGTCCACCAAGGACTTGCCTCTTCGTGTTGACTGCATGAAATTGGCTCCCCGCTTCATTGGACCTTTCCCCATTTCCAAGGTGGTGAATCCAGTGGCAGTCAAGCTCAGGCTCCCTAGCACCATGAAGATCCATCCCACATTCCATGTGTCCCGGGTCAAGCCCGTTCAGTTTTCTAGGTTCATGCCCGCCTCCAGGCCTCCTCCTCCCACCCGACTCATTGATGGCTCCCCTGCCTTCACCATCAACCGTATCATGCGTTCACGTCGCTGGGGACGGGGTGTCCAGTACCTCATTGTCTGGGAAGGTTATGGTCCTGAGGAACATTCATGGGTGCCTGCTCGCCACGTCTTGGACAAGCCGCTCATCGCTCGGTTCCACCGGGATTACCCTGATCAGCCTTGTGGTCCGTCGGGGGCCGGACCTTGAGAGGGGGGTACTGTCATGATCCACGTTCTGTCTTCCATAAGTTATTGTTATATTCTTAGTTTATCATGTCATGTTGTCATGTTCACAGCAATCACATCATTGTTCCCTCCGCCCTCATGCCCAATGCCTCATTAACGATCATTGCACTCACCTGTTTCTTCCTGTATTTAAGCTCCACGTCCACAGTCATTCCTTGCCAGATTTATGAACGGTTTTGCCTAGTAATTGTCCAGCGCCCATGTCTTGTCCTGTCTTGCTTGCTACGACTCTGTTTTGGTTTTTTGGTCTCACGTCTCTCGCTCCAGCCCCCAACGGTACTGTCTCGGACTCTGCTTCCCTGGTTTTGACTCCTGCACACGCTACTGGACTTCGCCCTCCTGCCTCTCCCCTTGTCGGACCTGTTCAGCCATCTGCCTCACGGAAACGAACCCAAGACTGCCTTTCATGACCACGAGTAAAGCCTGCCTCTTTCAACATTATTCGCCTCTCTGCCAACCTATGTATGACCTCGCTTCGAACCAAGGAAAACCCCCTTCGTGTGAAAGTCCGCACGAAGCACCAACGTAAACAAGGAAGTAAAACTGGACTACGTCACCACCGGCCTACGTCATCAAGAAATTCCCTTCTGATCGGAAACAGCCTAAAAAGGTTAGTGTTTTTATTAAAGATAAAAACATCTACCTGTTCAAACCCTGTCACTAATATTTTAATCTCTTGTGCAAAACTCAAGTTACCGGTGACGATCAAGACCCATTCCAGTTTCCTGTTTCTTAATAAAATTGTTAAAACTTCTCCAGTGTTCAGTTTATTAGTGAAACTCAAAAACGCAGTCTTGACATGGTGGGCCACCGACCGCTAGATAGCGCTAATGTGCTAATCCGCTTATAGCGTAGCTAAATAATCTGTTAGCTTTACAGCGGATTAACTAACTTTTATAATTCATACGCGGATTTGTGCTATTTTTATTTACAATGCAGTACCACTAATAACTAATTATCTATCAGTAAAAACGAAATAACATATTTACGAGCTTGGACGACAGCTAACAGACTATATCCTGTCAGCGCCGGATGTGGTCCGTGACAAAAAAGCGTCCCCCTCAGTCTCTTGGTGTGTGCTCTCTCTATAGCAGTTAGCAGCCAGTGTGTTACTCTGCAGCCTTATTGCTTGTTTTCGAAGAGTCAGACGAAGACTTTTTAACATGGAGGGTGAACTTGTGGATGTTTCTCAGCGGCCTACGCGACGCGTCTGGATTTAAAAAAAGAAGTTCGCCACATTAGCACTCTTCAAAATGGCGTCCGCGACGGCCAAAGAAGCCAGGATTTTACAACAAAACACGGTAAAACAATTATTTCTTTGCTGAGAAAAAATATATTTCATAGCTGACGTTATAGCACAAGTTTTTCTGAGCTTGAGAGTTTCACGAAATGGTCAAATCTGCTGGATTAAAAAAAGTAGTTCACCATTAGCACTCTTCAAAATGGCGTCCGCGACGGCCACAGAAATTAAGAACATAAAATAGCTGACAGGGCAGCAAACTTACATACTCAGGGAATCACAAGGAACTCAGGAGACAGAGGCAACAGGAGACAATGCCAGGACAACGATAAACACAGAGATACAGACTTATTTTTGATTTGATTTGATGTTTATTCATTCATTTTAAAAGAACAATACAACACAGTTTCATCAGATACAAGGATGAATAGACTTTTAGCTGAATGGATGGATGGATAGACAGTTAGCTGAATGGATGGATGGATGAATAGACAGTTAGCTGAATGATTTTATTTGATTTTTTGATTTGATGTTTATTCATTCATTTTAAAAGAACAATACAAGACAGTTTCATCAGATACAAGAATACAAGTAGGATAAAATGAAGGGAGCAGAAAGAAGATGAAATCTTATTATATCTGCCCCTTATTTCACAGTTTGTTCAACCAATGATAACCTTCAAGCAACATCACAGAATGAATAATTCTACTTATTTTTCTAACTGTAATACACAAACTACATCCATCCATCCATCCATCCATCCATCTTCTTCCGCTTATCCGGGGTCGGGTCGCGGGGGTAGCAGCCTAAGTAGGGAGGCCCAGACTTCCCTCTCCCCAGCCACTTGGAGCAGCTCCTCTGGGGGAATCCCAAGGCGTTCCCAGGCCAGCCGAGAAACATAGTCCCTCCAGCGCGTCCTGGGTCTTCCTCTGGGTCTCCTCCCGGTGGGACATGCCCGGAACACCTCACCAGGGAGGCGTCCAGGAGGCATCCTAACCAGATGCCCGAGCCACCTCAACTGGCTCCTCTCGATGTGGAGAAGCAGCGGCTCTACTCCGAGTCCCTCCCGGATGACTGAGCTTCTCACCCTATCTCTAAGGGAGAGTCCAGCCACCCTGCGGAGAAAACTCATTTCAGCCGCTTGTATCCGAGATCTTGTTCTTTCGGTCATAACCCAAAGCTCATGACCATAGATGAGGGTGGGAACGTAGATCGATCGGTAAATTGAGAGCTTTGCCTTTTGACTCAGCTCTCTCTTCACCACGACAGACCGGTACAGCGCCCGCTTCACTGCGGACGCTGCACCTATCCGCCTATCGATCTCACGCTCCAGTTTTCCCTCATTCGTGAACAAGATCCCGAGATACTTAAACTCCTCCACTTGGGGCAGGACCTCCTCCCCGACCCGGAGAGGGCATGCTACCCTTTTCCGGCTCAAGACCATGGCCTCGGATTTGGAGGAACTGATCCTCATCCCGGCCGCATCGCATTCAGCTGCAAACCGCTCCAGCGAAAGCTGTAGATCACGAGCTGATGAAGCCAATAGGACCACATCATCTGCAAAAAACAGAGAAGCGATTCTAAGGTCACCAAAACGGATCCTCTCAACACCTTGGCTGCGCCTAGAAATTCTGTCCATAAAAGTTATGAACAGAATCGGTGACAAAGGGCAACCTTGGCGGAGTCCAACTCTCACCGGAAACGAGCCTGACTTACTGCCGGCAATGCGGACCAAGCTCTGACACCGGTCGTACAGGGACCTAACAGCCCTTATCAAAGGGCCTGGTACCCCATACTCCCGGAGTACCCCCCACAGAACCCCCCGAGGGACGCGGTCGAATGCCTTCTCCAAGTCCACAAAGCACATGTAAACTGGTTGGGCAAACTCCCACGCACCCTCCAGGACCCTGCTGAGGGTGTAGAGCTGGTCCAGTGTTCCACGACCAGGACGAAAACCACACTGCTCCTCCTGAATCCGAGGTTTGACTATCCGACGGACCCTCCTCTCCAGAACCCCTGAATAGACCTTACCAGGGAGGCTTAAGAGTGTGATCCCCCTATAGTTGGAACACACCCTACGGTCCCCCTTTTTAAATAGGGGAACCACCACCCCAGTCTGCCAATCCAAGGGAACTGCCCCAGATGTCCACGCGATATTGCAGAGTCGCGTAAGCCAACACAACCCTACAACATCCAGAGCCCTAAGGAACTCCGGGCGAATCTCATCCACCCCCGGAGCCTTGCCACCGCGGAGCTTTTTAACCACCTCGGCGACCTCAGCACCAGAGATCGGAGAACCCGACCCAAAGTCCCCAGGCTCTGCTTCCTCAGTGGAAGACGTGCCAGTAGGATTGAGGAGGTCTTCGAAGTATTCCGCCCACCGACTCACAACATCCCGAGTTGAGGTCAGCAGCACGCCACCTCCACCATAAATGGTGTTGGTCTCG
Source organism: Garcialebias charrua (assembly GCA_038048925.1). Classification (NCBI taxonomy): domain Eukaryota; kingdom Metazoa; phylum Chordata; class Actinopteri; order Cyprinodontiformes; family Rivulidae; genus Garcialebias; species Garcialebias charrua. Next base: position 1,417 of record JBBPBX010051274.1, on the reverse strand, counting down.
TACCTCTTTCCCCCCCTGAGACGCCGGATGGTGGACCAGAATCGCCTCGAAGCCGTACGGAAGTCATTCTCCATGGCCTCTCCGAACTCCTCCCACGCCCGAGTTTTTGCCTCAGCAACCACCCGAGCCGCATGCCGCTTGGACTGCCGGTACCTATCAGCTGCTTCCGGGGTCCCACAAGCCAAAAAGGCCCAATAGGACTCCTTCTTCAGCCTGACAGCATCCCTCACTGCCGGTGTCCACCACCGGGTTCGAGGGTTGCCACCTCGACAGGCACCAACAACCTTGCGGCCACAGCTCCGATAAGCTGCCTCGACAATAGAGGCGCGGAACACGGCCCACTCGGACTCCATGTCCCCCGCCTCCCTCGGAACGTGTTCAAAGCTCTCCCGGAGGTGAGAGCTTTGAACATCACATCACAAAATGAATAATTCTACTTAATTTTCCTAACTGTAATACACAAACTAGATCACAAAATGAAAAATTCTACTTAATTTTTCCAACTGTAATACACAAACTACATCACCCATAATTCTACTTGATTTTTCTAACTGTAATACACAAACTACATCACAAAATGAATAATTCTACTTAATTTTTCCAACTAATACACAAACTACATCACACTTAATTTTTATTTTATTTTTATTTTTTTTTTTTACTTACTTTTCCTATTTTTTTTTTTTTTATTTAATTTTCCTAACTAATACACAAACTAGATCATAAAATGAATAATTCTACTTAATTTTTCTAACTGTAATACACAAACTACAAGATGGCACAACATCAAGATGTTGACAAAATGAATAATTCTACTTAATTTTCCTAACTGTAATACACAAACTACATCACAAAAATGAATAATTCTACTTCGTTTTTTCTAACTGTAATACACAAACTGCGTCACAAATGAAATGAAATGGTAAATGGTAAATGGAGCTTATTTATATAGCGCTTTCTAGCCCCCTGTGAGGAGCCCCAAAGCGCTTTACAATACCAGCCATCCACCCATTCATTCAGACATTCATACACCGGTAGTGGTAGCCTGCCTTGCAAGGCGCCATCCAGACCTACCGGGAGCAACTCGGGGTTAAGTGTCTTGCCTAGGGACACAACGACACATGGTGGGTGGATGCGGGATTCGAACCTCCATGAAAAACTACTTAATTTTTCTAACTGTAATACACAAACGCACTAAGCTACATCATAAGTACAACATAAGTGTAATACACAAACACACTAAGTTACATCATATATAGTTTTTGAGCAAGTCCTTTTTGACCTTTTTCTTAAATGTACACATTGATTTTGCATTTTTAACATCACTCTCCAGAGCATTCCACAATCGAACTCCCTGAATTGAGGTAGACCGTCCCTTTAAGCTGGTTCTGAATTGTGGTTTGATGAATATCTCTGT
>JBBPBX010051273.1:0-18139 GCA_038048925.1 Garcialebias charrua | reverse complement strand
ATATGTTGTGCCATTTTATGGAAAGTTAAAAGATTATGTCAGTGGAGCTTTAAGCCACCAACCCTTGAGGCGTAAATCTCAGATAAACTTCCAATATGAAATTTAGCACCCTCACTTGATGTAAATGTATATGGTAATATTGGAGATAAGCGTGCTAAAGATAACCCAGAAACATATTCAACAACCAGCATTTGATTAAATTCTGATTCATGTGAATCTATGGTAGTTTTCTGCTTAATATCACCATACTGTTCAAGAAAATCAATGAGTTCATCAGTGGGGTTCTCTGGAGCTCCCTCAATCAATACTGTATTGGGGATTTTTAGACCAAGAGTTTCAAAATCTTCCATGATGGAATTAGAATTGGTGAATATGACCCAAGACTTGTTTGTGCAAAATGTTTTCTATTAATTACTGATCAAACAGCTCCTGGCTAGCTTGCCAAAAATGTAGCACTACTTAATGTAGCAACGAACTAGATGGAATAATACTGTATTCAGAAGACTAAAGTTCATCTACTGGAGCCGATGTCAGTAATCAATGAAAACAATACAAAGAATAATCGTTTTCAATACCGTGTATTTAAAAAGAAAATTAAGTGAACAACACACAAAACATACATAGGATCCAAAATAAATACAAAAAATATATACACAGTACTGCAGTAGGTCTTCCTTATTAATGTGCACAAAAGTCTTAAATTTCCCCGGTCAGAACAAAGTCTGACAGACACACATGTGGAAAGTCCATTTGTTTGATTTGTCCAGATATTTGAGGTGAAGATGTCCAAGCGCAGTTTATTTCCAATGGATGACTAATTGATTGTGTGTCTGTATGATGAGATGGAGGGGAAATACTACAGACCATCAGCCTCCTACCAGACCAGTATGGAGTGAATTTCAGGTTCTCCTGGGCCCAGCCAGTTGTCAGAAGCTCGCCATCTTTAACCCTAAAAAGGGGCACCTGGCCAATTCAGTGCATGACAACTTGATGGCTCCAAGTTCACTGGGTGTTCAGATCTGTAGCTCCCTTGTCTCCAGCTCTCCCCTTCACACCTGACTGGGAAAGCTGGAGCAGGCCTGAAAAACCACCTCAGGTGTGGCTGATTGGCTGAATGCACTGTGTGACTGACTGTCACTCTAACCAATGAAGCAGCAGAGGCGGGATTAAAAGCAATTTCACCATTAAGGGCATTTGAATTTTACCCTGGGTTACACACGTGTTTTTTTTAAAACCGCTCTCCTTTAGGTTTTCTTCCCTTTTACTGTACATATCTAAGCAATAAGGGCAGCACTTTTTAGAAGCTGCAGCCCCCTGTACACTTGCGTCCATAGGATGGTTGTACAGAATGTTATTTTGTTGTACTTCACTGTGCAATGACAATTAATCTTATTCTGATTCTTATATCTTAGATCCTTGTACAGTATACTGTTTCTTTTTATACTTTATAGTGTAACTGGGACCCTGTGTACACAGTTTCGTTCCACCTCATGTACCACATGTGATGTGAATGACTGTAAACTTGAACTTAAGTTTAGAGCTCATTCAAACTTTAATGTGGCTGCTTTACATTGCTAAATATTCATAACAAAGGGATTAATTTCGCATTCTGTGAGGGTTTATTTGTTATAAAGCTGGAGCGATAATTAAAAAAAACTACATTTCTAATTACTAACCTGAATGTGCTTGAAATGTTGTACAGAAAAACTTCATTAACAGGTAAAATAAAGATTTCTATCCATAGATAAATATGTTTTTCTCCTCCAGCTGCACCTGGTTGCCTTGAACGCCCCTCAGACTGGTAACATGCGAGGAATTCGAGGCGCGGACTTCATGTGCTTCCAGCAGGCTCGTGCTGTAGGACTGAAGGGGACCTTCAGAGCCTTCCTGTCCTCCAGGCTTCAGGACCTCTACACCATCGTCCGCAGGTTGGACAGGGACCGCTTCCCCATCGTCAACCTCAAGGTGAGTCATGGCTGCTCAGGAAGAATAAAGATGATCAAGTATGACTGAAGCACATGGTACTTCTCGGGAAAGTGCTAATAAAACTTTAAAGTTCTTGACTGAAGTGCTTACCGGTAAATTTTGCAAAATTTTCATAAAAGTGCTGCATTTCTATTTTAATGTATTTATTAGTTTGCTTTTTGGATAGATATTTTATTCAGATGGATTTTTTTGTTTGTTTTTTGTTTAAGATTCTCATTCTTAAGTCATGAACATCGGACAAAAAAGTTAATAATTTCATAAGAAAAGAAAAACGGAAAAGAAAATCTACCCCCCCCCCCCTCAAATCAATGTCCTTGTCATGTCCTTGAAAAAAAGAGGTGATAGGATGCCAATCACCACGTTTTTTTTTTTGTTGTTGTTGTATTTTGTTGTATTTTTTACCAATGAAAACGACCAAAGTCTTTTTTCGAGAGGGGGGCCGAGATGGTGTAGAGGCAGGGCAACCGGCTCAGGACCAGAAGGTCTCGGGTTCGATCCCTGGTCACGGCATACCTCGTTGTGTCCCTGGGCAAGACACATAACCCCGAGTTGCTCCCGGTAGGACAGGCAGCGCCTTGCATCTACCGCTACCGGTGTATGAATGGGTGGATGGTTGGTACTGTGAAGTGCTTTGGGGCCCCTCAAAGGGGGCTGGAAAGCGCTATATAAGTACCGTATTTTCCAGAATATAGGTTGCAGCTTTTTATCATTTTTGCATGCCCTGCGACCTATATTCAGGTGCGACCTATTTATGGCTTTTTATAAAATAAGCTGATTTGTAATCATTTATTAACAAAAATTAAACTGAGACACACTCTTACAATAATGTCAGCTAACAAATATATTTTTTAGGTGTTTATCCTGCTAAAATTATTCATTTATTAAAGAAAAGTTCAGCTCAGACACATATTTGCTATAATTTTTATCAAACAAATAATTGTTTTTAAGTGTTAATCTTCTTAAAAGCCTTGCTGTGCGCTCCTGTGGCAGACATTTGCAGCAGAGCTAAACACGGTCCACATTTTGACATGGTGCGACCTATATTATGGATTTTTCCAATTCTTTGGCAATAATTGGACAATGCGACCTATATTCAGGTGCGACCTATCTTCCAGAGAATACGGTAAGCTCCATTTACCATTTACCAAAGTGACTGAAAACAGGTCAAATGGTAAACTGAGCAGCCATATTTGTTCACCTATACAGACCATGGCCAGCTAATGAAGGTCAATCATCTGACTGTTTGATATGGTTCAAGACAGAGTCAGACACTTTGTTTTTATCGCGTGCAGACCCGCATTTCAAAGTTGCCTTCAGTTTATCCGGAAAACAAAAGTACCGGTATATCTTCAAACTGCATATGTGATGCAGTTCAGGATTGTTTATGTTTTCATTATTAATCTTCTAAAAATGGTGATTAAAAAAATCATAAAAATTCAATAAAAGTTGTGTAATTTAAAAAATAAACTGCTCTGACTGACAAAAAAATAGATTGATCTTACTTTTGTGTGTGAATATCTTGACAAGAGCAATCTGAAAACGTAACATATTTAATATTTTCAAGAAAATCTTGAAAAATAATGTTGACACGCGATCAGATGTATTATTTTTAGACCAGGAGAGGTCACAACTTTTATTCTTGAACGTATTCTTACATTTTTTTGTCCTGTCTTGTTATTGTGGACCCAGGATTCCATCTCGTCCCATCCTGTGGAATAAGTGTCTCGTTATACCCCTCCTCTTTTCACAGAATAATTTAAATTTATTGCACTGTTTTTGTTTTGTCCTTCCAGAACCAAGTGCTGTTTAACAGTTGGGAGTCGATCTTCAGTGACGACAGCAGTAAAATGAGGGAAAACACACCCATTTACTCCTTTGATGGTAGAGACATCCTCAGGGACAGTGCATGGTGGGTGTTTTTTTTTTAAAAGACAGCCCCTCTCGGGCTGAAATGAGACAAAGCAGCTGCCTTTGTTTCTTTTTCTGATCTCTGTGTTGCTGTTCACCTTTAGGCCGGAGAAAATGATCTGGCACGGGTCGAGCAATAAGGGCCATCGGCAAATGGAGCACTACTGCGAAACGTGGCGTGCAGGCGACCGCGCCGTGACGGGTTTGGCATCCCCGCTGCAGAGCGGCCACCTCCTGCAGCAGACCCCCAGCAGCTGCTCGGGCTCCCACATCGTGCTCTGCATCGAGAACGCCTTCATGACCCCTTCCAAAAAATAAATCCACCATTGTGTTTTTTTTTGTGTGTGTGCGTCTTCTGGGCCCTACTTTTTTTTTAATGTCCAAGCAAGCATGTGTTTTGGTTTATTCCCTTTTAATTTCATGATAATGCAGCTTGCGAACATGTGGCGTCCGCAGACTCGACCCTGAGGCGTTCCAGTTTGGACTCATCATAAACGCAGAAGAGAAGGGTCAAATGGAGAAGGGTCGGTCCTTCTCCTCTGAAACTTGGCACATTATTTTCTTTAAGGTGCAGAAAAATGCTGCTCCCAAACTAAGTTCCTTTTGTTGTTTTGTATACCTTGTTTGTCCGGTGTGTTCTTGTTATCAAAGGTTTGCCTCTTTTGAACTGATTAAAAAACATTTTGACCCCCCTCCCATAGAATTTGGAGAGTTGATGGAGTTCAGTGAAATTTTTAAGTTTTAAAGTATTAAAATGATAATAGATATTTATTTTTAAACTAATGGACGGATAAATGGAAATTAATACAGTTTTTTACACAATGCAGAACTTTTCTTACTTCCGTCAGAAACTGTGCCTTATAACAGATCCAGAAAGCTCACAAACAGAAATAATCTGCAGATCTGCATGTTACAACCTTTTCCATAGATTTTCTTTGTTGTTGTTTAATATTTTTTTATATTTTTTGAGTCAGAACATTTTTGCTGATTCTTCTCACTAAATCAGACACAATATAATATCTGGTCATCGTGAGTGCAAGATTTACCGTATTTTTCAACTATATGGCACACTTAAAATCCTTTAATTCTCTCAAAAATCAACAGTAAGCCTTATAATCCGGTGCGCCTTATAGTTCGAAAAAAAATACAGTACGTTTAATTTTACTGTTCTAAGATGAATGTTTTTATTTTTTAAATGTTAAAATGTTGGCTGGAAGTTTTGTCATTGCCTTCCGTTCAGTTCACAACCCAAACAACTTGACTGTATCTGTGAATATGCATTTTTTATGACAAACTACTGTTTCACCCAGGCACTGAATTAAAGACTTTTTAAATTACCAGTGTGCCGTTCTGCATGGCAGTCTGCATTGTTTGATATTTCCTGTTAAAGCTAGGGGTATGTAACATTGTAATGTAGTCTGTAACTTTTCAAACAATATATTTTTAACATATTTCTTCACTCTGTCACTATCTACTGACAGACTGATGTTAGACAAAGTAATCTCTGAAAAAAACTATAGTCCCCTTGCTTCTCTATCAGCATTTATAAAAACACTGAAAACACAGAGTGACCCGGACAATGACCAGCCAATAAAAACAGAGTTGTTTGTCACGCCCCAACCCACGCCCCCACCTGTCACAGCCTCAGCGCCGCGGCTCGTTCTCATTCAAAGGATTGCAAAGCGATGCAGGACTGACACAAATGTATTAAATATCCCTTCTTCATCCCAGAGCTGGACTTTTATTTAGTTTTTTTGCCAAAAGTCAAGTGATCGCTTCATCCTCCACTCATAGGAATGAGGAAATGGATTTGTCACGACTCACGAGCGAATTAAATCATGTCCAAATATATATATATATATATATATATATATACGGAGATATCCGTATATCTCCCTATGCTGGACACCCAAGCTCACAGCGGTCCGGCATGCATGTCCCCCACCGGGGACCGAGCACCAAAGAACACTTGTCAATAAAACCTCCGGATTGTCTTCTTTCTCTCTGTGTGAGTCTCTCCAGGTTGAATTCCCTTTACAGCAAAGAGCAATATACGAACAATATGAAATGCAACGTCCTCGCTTCCTGTCTTAACACATTTTTCATACTCTAAATTGTTCTAGTTCTGAAAAAAAACTTTGTAAATTTAAAAATTGGTGCCTTTCAAGCTAGACCTTGTAAATATATTAGGATTAAAAGTTTGGAGCTCGAAGGCATCACTTTTAGTGGCATGTCACTTAGAACTCAAATCCCACATTTATCCATTTTTGAGAAGGAAAAAAAAAAAATACCATGAAGATAACCTAAAAATAATCAGTAAAAGTTAACGATTCCCACTCAGTTCCATCAAATCTGCAGGCTAAGAAGGCTTATATTAATTGACTGGGGGAGCTCAGTGTTACAGCGACGTCTGTGGCTGACAGAAAAATAAACTAGGATCATGACTTCCTGTTTCAAACCTGACTCAGAGGAGTAAATCTTAAGGAAAAGAAGAAAGACTGAATGGCATGTTTTCTATTAAAGTCTATTTGACGGACTGAGGTTAGAGTGGGAGCGAGCTGATTGGGATGGAGCAGCCCACAGCTGCACAGAGGGATCACTTCAGCAGCCCGAGGACAGTTATATTTAGTGTGTGCTAAGTAATAACTAAGTACTTTGAAATGATGCAGAGGGGGTAATGATACTACAAGGCGACAACCAGATATTGGGCGACTTAATTACCATTCAGGGTGGAAACGAAACGCCGCCGTTGGCAGATCTCTAAGCTGTATTTATTCTCTGGTGGTGACTCAACTGAGTTTAACAAGCATGTAGTTGTGTTGTCGCACAGCTGCTTTGTTCTCTGACCTCGTGTGTTTTTCCTCCCCAAGGCAGAGCTGTTTGTTTGAGTTCAATTTTAGGTTTAAAGCCGGAAAGTGAGGGAATGGAGGAACATTTTCTTATATGTTGTTCAAAACCTTCAAGGGATGGCATAGGCCCTATTTGGTTTTGACGTATGTACAGACCTGGATGCAACATATTTAATAATCTCATCATCCCCCAAATGTTGTTTCATGACCCACAGTGGGGTCCTGACTCAAATTATGACAACCAGTCTGTAAATGGAAGTTCTGCAGAACTGCTGCATACAGATGCAGAGTTGATCCATCGGCTCTGCTTTCGAATGCACTCTAAATTCTGCTAATTTTATCTAAATGTGTTGTATATAAAACAAAACTCTTCTCCCTTCATTCCCTGTAAAATGGTTTGTGTGTTTATTAAAGTTCACAAATAAAATACAACACAAATAACCATGTGCATTGTTGGAACTTACTCATGTCATGAAGACTGGGCAGTAGATTTTTTTTCTTCTTCTTTTGCTGCTTCTTTCAGCTGCTCCCTTCTTCGGGGTTGCCACATCGAGCAAACACGCACAGAAATGTAGTTGGCTTTACGTTTGATGCTCATCCTGGCACAATCAGCAAGCTACTTGGAGTAGAGGACTGCCATCCAAGGTGCAGCTGAGGGGTTTAGAGGCCTTGCTCAAGAGCTCAGAGTGGGGCAAATGACGGTGGAGGCAGGTGTGGGTGCTTTATCTTTCCCACCCAAATTTTTGTTGCAACCTCCCGATCACAGGCTCGCTAACAGGCTAACCTATGGGCCACCACTCCCTCCTGCAAAATAACAACAAAAAAAGTGTATAAGATAACAAAATCCACATTTTTTTCTCATTTCAGTTTAATGTGTCCTTAAATTGATAATTTGTGAATAAATGTTGTCATCCTGCACTAACAAAAACAGACAAAATGACTGAAAATGGTCAACAATGGCAACATCCATGGCAGAGCATTTTGGGAATGAGAAGTCAGGTCATCTTGGTGTATTTGCTCAGATTTATGCTCAGATTTAATGAGTAAAGCATGCAGACCAATGTGCTTTGTTTATATTTAATGCAGACCTGTATTTCAGAGCTGCACGTCAATATATCTTTCAAACAACTGGAGCAAACTCAAACGCACAATACACTTTTATATGTTTGATTTCACAGTGATATTTTAATTCTCTGTAATGGGTGGAGTGTGGAGGGCAGCAACTTTTGACCAAGTATCTTTAGCCAAATCTAATCTTTATCTCTGTGGTGTTGCATATGCACATATTTATAATTACTCATTCACTCACTTTTTATTGACGTATCCTGACGTTGTGCTTCATTTGATTTACCTATATTTGATACTTGTGCCGGTGGAAAATGTGCTACTGTTAGTCGAAGACCCCGAGGAGGTAAACTTGTCAGGAGAAAGACGGAGAAAAGGAAAGTGAAGAATGTAGGACTGAGGGTTGCAACTCTAAATGTGGGGACAATGACAGGCAAAGGTAGAGAGCTGGCTGACATGATGCAGAGAAGAAAGGTAGATGTTTTATGTGTCCAAGAGACCAAGTGGAAGGGCAGCAAGGCTCGCAGTATTGGAGCAGGGTTCAAACTGTTTTACCATGGTGTGGATAGAAAGAGAAATGGAGTAGGGGTGGTCCTGAAGGAGGAGTTGGCAAAGAATGTAGTAGAGGTGAAGAGAGTGTCAGATAGGGTGATGTGCCTGAAGGTAGAAGTAGAAGGTCTGATGCTAAACATAGTAAGTGGTTATGCTCCACAGGTTGGATGTGATGGGGAGGAGAAAGATACATTTTGGAAAGATTTGGATGAAGTGATAGAGAGTATTCCCAGGGAGGAAAGAGTGGTGATTGGAGCAGACCTGAATGGACATGTTGGTGAAGGAAACAGAGGGGATGAGGAAGTGATGGGTAGGTTTGGTGTCAAGGAAAGAAACCAGGAAGGACAGATGGTGGTGGATTTTGCCAAGAGAATGGAAATGGCTGTAGTCAATACTTATTTCCAAAAGAGGGAGGAACATAGAGTGACCTATAAGAGTGGAGGAAGGAGTACACAGGTCGACTACATTCTGTGTAGAAGAGGAAACCTGAGGGAGATTGGAGACTGTAAGGTTGTGGCAGGGGAGAGCGTGGCCAGACAGCATCGGATGGTTGTGTGTAGAATGACTGTTGTTGTGAAGAAGAGAAAAATAGTAAAATCAGAGAAGAAGACCAAATGGTGGAAGCTAAAGAAGGAAGAATGTTGTGAGAAATTCAGAGACGAGCTGTTAAAGGCTCTGGGTGGTAAGAAAGAGCTTCCAAGTGACTGGGCTACTACAGCAACAGTAATTAGAGAGACAGGTAGGAAGGTACTTGGTGTGTCATCTGGACAGAGAATGGATGATAAGGAAACCTGGTGGTGGAATAGTGAAGTGCAGGACACCATTCAAAGAAAGAGATTAGCCAAGAAGAAATATGACAGTGAGAGGACTGAAGAGAGGAGACAGGAATATAAGGAGATGGGACATAGAGCAAAGAGGGAAGTAGCTAAGGCAAAGCAGAGGGCGTACAATGAGTTGTATGGGAGACTGGACACTAAAGAGGGTGAGAAGGACTTGTACCAATTGGCAAGACAGAGGGATCAGGCTGGAAAGGATGTGCAGCAGGTTAGGCTTATTAAAGATGAGAATGGGAATGTTCTAACAAGTGAGGAGAGTGTGATGGGAAGATGGAAGGATTACTTTGAGGAGCTAATGAATGAAGAGAATGAAAGAGAAAGAAGAGTGGAGGTCATAGAATTTGTGGACCAGGAAGTGGGAAAGATTAGTGAGGGTGAAGTCCAGAAAGCTCTGAAAAGAATGAAGAAGGGGAAGGCAGTAGGACCTGATGACATACCAGTGGAGGTTTGGAAATGTCTTGGAGAGATGGCAGTGAGGTTTTTGACTCAAATATTTAATGGAATATTTGAGGGTGAGAAAATGCCTGAAGAATGGAGAAGAAGTGTGCTGGTGCCCATTTTTAAGAACAAGGGTGATGTACAGAGTTGTAGCAACTACAGGGGAATTAAGTTGATGAGCCACACAATGAAGATCTGGGAGAGAGTTGTGGAAGCAAGACTTAGACAAGAGGTGACTATCTGTGAGCAGCAGTATGGTTTCATGCCAAGAAAGAGCACCACAGATGCCATCTTTGCTTTGAGGATGTTGATAGAGAAGTACAGAGAGGGTCAGAAAGAACTCCATTGTGTGTTTGTGGATTTAGAAAAAGCATAGGGGCGCAACTACATATTTTTGAGGTGGATGCGAAAACATCAACGGCGCCCTCCCCCCCTTTTTTTACCTGCCGCCTCATACAGCTTTCCTCCCTTAGTCATGCACTTAGAAAATACAGTAGCAATATTACAGATTTTTTTATGTTACATATTATATCAGGTGATCATTCCAATCATAAACAAATAAGAAGTTTAATAAAGTAAAAATATATAACAATAGTGGTAATCAGTGCTCAATATTTTATGTAGCGAAAATATGAAATCTTAACAGCCTGCAGTCCATGTCAGAGTTTTAACATTTATGACATTTAAACTGTTACTTTCCGTGAAAGAAGACAATGAAAGATGGTCATCAGAAATTCAAACCATCATGGTATACAGTATAGGTTTTTGTTGCCTCCCTAATGTAATTATTCCTACCTGATGTCATCACTTGTCTCCTCTATCACTGACCTCGTGTCTGTCTCCTTCACCCTTTGTCTGTGGCATTCTGCACTGTCATATGGTCAAAGCATTATATATTAGTTGTAAAAATTACAGATCTTAATACAGTTTTTAAAAATAATGTTTACATGTTATTGCTTGGGCTTAAGTAGCTGTTCCCTCACTTCCACCTGCATTAGACCAACCTGTTGCCTTCCCCAATCTGTCCTGATTCTTCCTCTGTCATCTTCTCTTCCTGCTCTCCATCCTCACAGCTGAATGACATTAATTTTGTGTTAAGTACAGGAACCCCTCGAGTTACGTCAGGGATAGGGACCTACGTGTGTGACTTAGGTCGATTTTGTCGTACCTCGCGGACCAAAAACACATGCCTATCGTAGGTCCGCGTTTCTGACATAGGTCGCGGTTATACCGCTAACGGAGCGCCGCACACATATTTAATGGCATGAGACTGAACAAGCAGACATACTAAGGCCATAAACACGCACAGAACTGCACAATAAATAAAAAATATAATGTCTTACTTTGAGCCGGTGGCCCCGACTGCCAGGCGGACATTTGCGGCGAGCTCCCGGCCGCAGATGGATCCTCCGCGGCATGTCGGCTCGGTGTCTTCGCCTGTGTTAGCTGCTTTGTTAGCTGCTGTCGTTAGCATGTCGGGCGGCGTTGTGGCCGCCGATCGCGGGGCGATCCGCGGCTGCTCCTCCGGACCTGAGACGTCCACAGAGTTGACCGAGTGTTTCCAGCTCATTTATCCGTATGAGGCAACCCTGATCGGGCACACGGAGCCAGCTGACAGTAGCCTCCGGAGCTCCATTGACCGCAGTACAGTTGTAAAATGGCAACCGGAAGTGGCGAGCGGAAACCGGAAGTTGCGTAAATACGATTAATTTCTTATCAAAACGTAAAATTAATAATTATACTTTATTTATAAAGCCATTTAAAACAACCACAGCTGCAACAAAGTGCTATACACATGAAATTAATAACTTTTAAACACAAAAAAAAAAAAAAAATAAAAAATTTTTTTTTTTTTTTTTAATCATATTTTTATTAAATATGATAAAATCGTAAGTCTGAGTTGCCGTAGGTCGCAGGTGTCGTACCTCGAGGGTTACCTGTAGGTTTAAAAATACAGCAGTCAAACCACAATAGAAATGAAACTTTAATTTAAATGATCTCCTTGTTGGATAACAGTTACTGACTGGACATTTCATCTGATCTGACTTACCAGATACATCACAACACACACCACTGTAGTGATATTAAATAAGACATTTAAACTCTGGTGTCCCTCTGCCAAAAAGGTTGGTAACATGGGTCACCAACCTTTTTGAGTCTCAGGGCTGTAAAGGGGTTAAAGGGGGGGTCAGTTTAATACTGACCTCCTTATCCTTAATTAATCTACTTATTCAGATTGAATAGTAAATTCACGGATTCTCTTCTTTTTCAGTTTATTCAATATTTCTGTGATCTTTATGATGGATAAATAAACAGAGCCATTAAGTGACAAAGACGTTAACTTAGTTTGATATGTCAAAGAGACACTATCATTTATTTAGAATAAATCAACTAAATTAACACCATTACACTTGATTGACATGATTTCACTTTCTTTCAATTTAAAACGTCAGCACACTTAAATTCAACACAACAGACATAAATATTGGATGTTAACATATTTAGTCTGTGGGCTCTTTTAGCTTAAAAATATAGTTTCCAGCTTAGATAGAGAGGGGAAAGAGTAGGAGGAATAAGAGGTTGGAGAGATTAAGTTATTTATCTCGAGTGTAACCAGAGATGACACTTTCCATCCGACTTCGGCTAAATCCCAGGTACGTTTGTAAACCGCTCTTTACCTTTTGACGATGCGTCTGATAAAGATATTGCCAGCCTCCCAGGTGCACGGAGTCCTTCCGGCCCTCGTACGTCTGAACTGGTCGTTTACTTCCAACGTCTCCTCGGATCCGCGTCAGCCGTCAGAAACATGTGGCAGCTTCTGGCTGACTTCAAGACGAGATGTTTCTCAAAGGAAGTTCATTAAGAACTTTGGAGCTTTTGCTCGGGGAACTGGATGGAGACGTCCATCAGTTCTAGCTGACAAGTTAGTCTTTGGCTCTTGACCAAGCTTGACCAGCTGCAAGGCAGAGAGCTTTCAGGTCTCCGTCCATTCAAACTCTTTGTCCATTCAAAGACTGAAGCGTTTCCGCACAGTTAGAACTTAAAAGCAGGAACACAGAGAGGAGTTCACTTGCTTTATCAAACCCAAGGTTACAAGCCAGCAGCAGAGAGAAATGTTTAGGAAAAAAGACAGATAACGCTGGAGCCCTGCTCATCAGACTGTCTCTGAGTTTCTAAACAAAACCGTCCGGTCTCTGTGACCCGAAGGCTTCACCTTTAAACACAGCAGTGAAGACAGTAATTAACACATTTCAGAATAACACAGCATAAAAGCACATATCATGAAAATGAGAAAAGTTATTCTTGATTACATTAGAATAAAATCAAGATATAGAAATAGTCTCTTTTAGTGACTATATGTCCTCAGATTATAACTAATGGAATAATTGTGTTAAATGTCCTGCTTTACTGAGAGGTCAGTAAAGGTCATCACTGGACAGTTCAAAAGTACACAGGTGTCTTAAAAGTGGACAAGGTCATGTCCACTACATCTCCCCCCTTTTGGAAGCCATCGCCAGTCGTTGGGGATGGGGTCCAACACGAAAGGAAACCTTGAACTGTCTCTGATCTTGAAGTAATCCGGCGAGTGGAAAAGAAAAAATCAAAAATTATAATCCCATAAAGTTTTTGGAACTTCCATACTGTTCGTAGGTAATCCCATTGCGGTAAGCTTTTAATCCCTCGGAAAACTGAGTCTGTTAACTCTTGGAAAACAAAGTCTGTGATCCTTTGGAAAACAAAGTCTTATAATCCACAGCGGTAATCCCACAGCAGTAAATCCACAACGATTAGTTTTGTTGATTGATCAGCAACAATTGTTTTCATAATCAGCATGTAGAGGGGATCCCTCGATTGACGCAGAGGAGGCGATCCTTGGATGAAGGTTGAAGACCAAGCGTTGGAGCTGCAGGTCCCCACATCGAAGGTTGTTGGCTGGTTGGTCTCCAGTCAGTGCCACTCTGGTTCTATGTGTCATGCAATTATGTGGTTTTAGGTGGGCTTATGATTGGGATTTTACATTAGGCCCTACCTATATGCACCTGGTATGTAAGCTATCATGGTTTAGATCAGCTATAATTACCAATTAAGGGGTGGATCAATTCTGTAAATTAGATATAGGGATCTATACCTATAGAATTTTGGAGGGCTTCTGTAACGAAGGCCTCTAATTCCAAACTATTCCTCCATTCATTACTTAGTTTAGGTTAAACTAAAGTAGAAAAATGAAATATAGTTTGATCTAAATGTCTGTTGTCTTTTAGACGAACGACGTAGGATTTGGTGTACCTAATAAATTTTGAAGTCTATGGCGAGACTCATCAAAATGAATAGATAATCTAGAATAGAAACGATCGAATCGGTTCAATTTAGAAATCGTGAGGCCAGTGTAGTTTATGGTACCTTGAGTAGCTTTAAACTACATTGACTCTTCAACGGTTGAGATTTAACAAAACGAACTGCATGTTGGCATAGTTAGATCCATCTTATGCATTAATCAATGTTAATACAAAACCTTTTTTGGCTGGGAGTGTCCAGAACCACAACAATATCTCAAATAATGACAACAGTAATGACTAAACAACAAGGAAACAACGTTTCACTGCTTCGACACACTCTTGTCGTCAGATTCCAAAGTGCAACACACAAGAAAACAGGTCTCAACTTTATGACCGAGGTCAACTTAAATCTTGTGGATTTAAATGGTTGTTAAGATTAGTTTTTGTTGTGGGTGTTGGACTTAGCGTTTCTAAGTTCAAGTTGGACAATGCGACTTATAGGGTGGGAAATATGGTAGTTTAAACCTGATTAGTTTATTTACTAACTTGTGTTTGGACGACCTTATTATCCCATGAAGTCGGTGAGTTTGTGAGATCTTTGTCTTTTGTGGAGTCATTGAACGCCTTGTAAGGTTTGATCTGATTTCGATGTACCCATTTAGCAATTGGCTCTTTGCGGCCTTTGCTGATTTTGATCTCGTAGACGACTGAGGACACTTTGTCTGTTATCAGATGAGGTCCAGTCCACCTGGGCATTAGTTTGCGGGCGAGAGTTCCGGTCCCGGACTCTCCTTTCCCGGTTGCTGGGGCGAACGTATAGTACCAGACTCTGTCTCCCACTTGGAGTTCATTGTGAGAGGCCTTCTGGTCATAGTACGCCTTGCGTCCTTCAGCGGACCTTTCCAGGTTTTTCTGGGCGAAAGCAAAAGTGTTTCTGAGGTGTACATTCAAATCTTTCATGTATTGTTGTGTAGTGTAGGCTGTCGCCATGACGGCGTCGCCTGGTTGGTACAACAGGTGTAGAGGGAGAGTCATCTGTCGACCGGTCATCATCTCGAAGGGAGAGATGCCAGTTGATGTGTGTGGAGTGGCTCTTATGGCCATGAGGACCAGAGGGAGTTTCACATCCCAGTCCTTGTGGTTTGCAGCCACGTATTTCTTCAAAATACTCACCACAGTTCTGTTTGCTCTCTCAACTTGGCCTGAAGCCTGTGGGTGGTAGCCGACATGAAAGTTGGCCTTGACGCCTAGCGTCTTCCACAGTTCTTTCATCACTTCACCTGTGAAGTGTGTACCTTGGTCTGAGTTCACCCGAAGGGGAAGTCCAAACCTTGAGAATATATGATTCATTAACAACATAGCAGTTGTTTGTGCTGTGTCGTTAGGAGCTGGTAGGCATTCTACCCATTTGGTAAATGCACAGGTTACCGTGAGAAAATATTTATTTCCTCTAGAGCTCTTAGTGAGTGGTCCAACCCAGTCGATCTGGAGGTCAGACCATGGGAATGCAATGCCTCTGCTTTGCAGTGGTGCTCTGTGAAGTGGTCTGGTTGGCTGAAACTGGCCACAGACCACGCACCCTTCAATGTAGTCCTTGACATCCTTTTTCATTCCAGGCCAATAGGCAATTTGTTTTAATGCCGTCAGCGTGGCTTTATCTCCTTTGTGTCCTGCGGACGGGAGATCATGGGCATGAACTAACATCACCCCCCTTTGGTCATGGGGAACCACGAACACAGGTGAGGACGTTGGTCCATGAGCGAAAGTTAAGATGCCCTTGATTAGTTTTAGCTGTTTGCGCAGCTGATAAAGGACCTTAAGGTCTGGATCGGAATCCAGGTCGTCTTTAGACGGACTATTTTTGTTCGGATCAGTCAGGTACAGTATCATGGAGTTGATAGCAGGATCCGACTTTTGTAGTTGGATGATGTCTGGGTCAGTCAGTGCAGGTCGTACAGAGACTGCGTTGTCAGCAGGTCTGGCTGCGGCCTGTGCACGTGTGACTGCCATAACTCTGACTGAAGGTTGTGTTGGCAGAGTCTCGATTAACCAGGAGGGGTCGAAGGACCATAGAGGACCTTCGTCGGCTCCTTCTTTGGCTAAGGAGTCTGCAATGTCATTGTAGTGCTTGTCATCGCCTGGGACTCTAGAATGCCCTGGAACTTTCTTCCAGTAGATCTGTAAGTCGTGTGATGTCACCAAGTGATCACACGCTATGAAAAGCTCTTTGTGTTTGACCACTTTTCTGTCGCTTGTTAGGAAACCGTTCAGTTTCCACACAGCGAGGTGACAAGCGAAACTCAAACGAGCATAGTTAGAGTCAGTGCAGATGACTAGCGTCTTGATGGAGCGTTCTACTACCATCTGGAGAGCTATTAGGATTCCTGCAATCTCAGCGTACTGAGAAGTCTGAGATCCTAATTTGTAGCTGAAAGTTATCTGCTCTTGGTCTTGGAGGAGGACCCCTCCAACACCTGCTCTGCAGATCTTGTCGCGGAGGAATGAAGATCCATCCACGTACAATGTTGTCATATCTTTGCAGATATTGTCATCAAAGAAGTGGTGATTCGGGTCTTCAGTTACTGGGGGTTTAACCTCAACCGGCGGCTGGGTGGCTGGTACATCTTGTGTACACTTCTGGCAGATTGCCAAGTCCGTCCCCAGATGAGACTTCTTGTTTTGACCATAACGTATGTCTAGGTTAAAACTTTGAAGCGCCATGAGCCACGTTGCAACACGTGAGTTTGTCACCACACCATCTCTGATGCGTTCACTGTTAAGAAAAGTCACTGGCTGGTGTTGTGTTTCCACAATGATTTTCTGTCCACCAATGTAGCTGGAGAAATGTTTAACTGCCCACACTGTGGTCAGTAGAGCTTTCTCACAGTCTGAGAATCTCAACTCGGGGCCTGCCATCGTTTTGCTGGCGTAGGCTACTACACGTTTGTCTCTGTCGTGTATCTGGTATAGACCTGCACTTATGCAATGAGCTGAGAAGCCCACTTCCAAGTAAAACTCTTTGTTGTAGTCCGGGTAGACTAAACAAGGGGCTGACTTGATCCTGTTTATAAGAGCGTCCATAGCCTGCTGCTGTTTGTCAGTCCAGACAAATGGAACGTCTTTCTTAAGGAGTTCAGTCAGTGGCTTTGCAAGGTCTGCATAGTTCTCTATGAACTGGTTCGAGTAGTTACACACGCCAAGAAAACTTTGTAGTTCTTTGAGACTGGTGGGGACTTTGAGATTGTCAAGGCCTTGGGTGCGAGTCAGCTGTGGTTGTACTCCGTCTGGACCTACAAGTAGGCCAACGTAGTCCACCTTGGTTCTGCACCACTGGCACTTCGACAGTGATATTTTAGCACCAGCAGTTGTTAGCTGATTCAGAACGTGGTCGATCTCAGCCAAATGTGAGTCCAGTGTTGGCTGCCTCAAAAGGACATCGTCCACGTAGATCAGTGTTCCACGCTCGTGGGCGTCTGGACATGCTTTGTTCAAGAAGATGTTGAACTCTGCAGGTGAGTTAGCGTAGCCAAAGGGACACCTGTTAAAGGTGTATTGACGGCCACCAAAAGTGAAAGCTAGTTTGTACTGGTCCTCGGCGCGCACAGGGATGGTCCAAAAACCAGAGGCGACGTCGAGGGTCGAGAAGTACTTACCATTGGTGACCTTGGGCAGTTCCTGTTGGAGTTGCGTCATAGGCCATCTGGATAAGGGAACTTGTTTGTTTAGCTTTCGGTAGTCTATAGTGAGTCTCCACTTACCATTTGGTTTTAACACCGGCCATAAAGGCGCAGAGTAAGTGCTGTTACAGTATCGGATGATACCTTTTCCTAACAGGTCAGCAATGATTTCCCTGATAGGTTGATGTGCTGCCAGAGGAATCTTGTATTGTCTGACAAATGCAGGTGGAGCATCAGGCGGGGTTGGAATGCTCACTGTGTGGAGCGTGGTCAACCCACAATCCATCGAGTCAGTTGAGAATGATTTTTCATATTTTAGCAGAACTTTGCGAAGTTTGTCCCTGTCTTCATCAGTTTCCAAGGCGTCGGCCTGAGCGACCACCTGGTCTATCTGTGAAGCAAATGAGAGCGGTTCTTGTTCTCTGGGGAGCTCCAGTGAGTCCCCTTCAGTGTCATAAAACCTGTCAACAGGTAGTGCACTGTAAGTTTGAGGGCCTAGACTTTCTCCTTGGTTGAAACCGAACCTGTGGACAATGTCCCGGTCGGACTCA
>JBBPBX010051272.1:0-24639 GCA_038048925.1 Garcialebias charrua | reverse complement strand
CGGTCTGCATTGATGACTATCTCTCACCGAACAGCGCGGCTTCCCCTGTTCAGTGTCAAGGTGAGGAAGATACCTGTAACTTGTTGCACGTCAATGCTTTTGAGTTTTTGTGTGCGGTTAGTACTGTAGCGAGATTAAATAGACACGTTTATCTTAGCAGGAAAACTGTTTGACTTGTTTGTCTTTGTTGTTTCCTTTTTTCCTGTCCCAGACTTCTTTAATAAATGACAGATCATTATTTTTAATTAAATCTGTGATTGTGGTTTTTTTTCCTAACAGCCGTGCCTAACCTAAACGAATCTGATTTAAAATATGATAAAATATTAACCATTTGGGTTATCTGAAATATCATAAAACACGTGTTAAATTGCAAGAAAGTGAAATCAGTCAATCAAGTGTAATGGTGTTAATTTTAGTTGATTTATTTTAAATAAAAGGTAGTGTATTTTGGCATACCGACTAAAATAAACGTTTCCATTGTCACTTTATGGCTTCTGGTTTATTGTCCATCATAAATGATCACAGAAATATTGAGTAAATCTTTAAAGAAAAATAATCTGTGAGATTACTATTCATTCTGAATAAGTAATCAACTAAGGTAAAGGGTGTCAGCTTAATACTGACTCCCCCAATATCCTTACACTCACAACATTCTTCCTTCCTTAGCTTCCACAATTTGGTCTTCTTCTCTGATTTTACTCTTTTTCTCTTCTTCACAACAATAGTCATTCTACACACAACCATCTGATGCTGTCTGGCCATGCTCTCCCCTGCCACAACCTTACAGTCTCCAATCTCCCTCAGGTTTCCTCTTCTACACAGAATGTAGTCGACCTGTGTACTCCTTCCTCCACTCTTATAGGTCACTCTATGTTCCTCCCTCTTTTGGAAATAGGTATTGACTATAGCCATTTCCATTCTCTTGGCAAAATCCACCACCATCTGTCCTTCCTGGTTTCTTTCCTTGACACCAAACCTACCCATCACTTCCTCATCCCATCTGTTTCCTTCACCAACATGTCCATTCAAGTCTGCTCCAATCAACATTCTTTCCTCCCTGGGAATACTCTCTATCACTTCATACAAATCTTTCCAGGGGAGAGCATGTGGCAGGGGAGAGCATGGCCAGACAGCATCAGATGGTTGTGTGTAGAATGACTGTTGTTGTGAAGAAGAGAAAAAGAGTAAAATCAGAGAAGAAGACCAAATTGTGGAAGCTAAGGAAGGAAGAATGTTGTGAGTGTAAGGATATTGGGGGAGTCGGTATTAAGCTGACACCCTTTACCTTAGTTGATTACTTATTCAGAATGAATAGTAATCTCACGTATTCTTTTTCTTTAAAAATTTACTCAATATTTCTGTGATCATTTATGATGGACAATAAACCAGAACCCATAAAGTGACAATGGAAACGTTTATTTTAGTCGTAACAACAGACATAAGTACAGGTTGACATATTACATTTTATCTGTGGCTCTTAGCTTAAAATGTAGTTACCAGCTTAAATTGAGAGAGGGAGAGGTTGAAGAATGAGGAGGAAAGGGAAGATGAGGAGGTTATCTATTTTGAGTTTAACCAGAATTGACACTTCTCCGTACGAAAACCAGCTAGACTCCGTGGCACGATCCAGAAACATCAGAAACTCTGTACCTGGTCAAACGTTCGTCTCGGTTTGTACAGTCAGTTGTGGAAGCAGTCTTGGACTCACAGGTCATCGGCCCGTAAAACCCGGTTGTACCTCGTTGTGTTTATGGATTCACGTGTCGTGACGCCTACCTTCTTCGTCAAAGACAGTGGCACGTTCTGGTCAGTTTTCAAAATAAAGCATTCCTCAAGGAAGTTCTAGGGAGCTTTTTTTAGCTCTATTGAATCTATGGAAGTGTCCATAAATTCTTGCTGATAAGCCAGTCTTTGACGTATGACTGCAGCTTAAATCAGCTTCAAAAGAAAGGACATGATAGTTCTTGCTGTCCGTTCCAACTCTGCCCGTTCACCGAAACAAACGTTTTTTCTAACAGTGTTGAGACCAGAAACACAGTTTCTGATTGGTCAGAAGGGGAGAGAGGAGACTGCAGGGACACGTCAAAGAGTTCACTTTAACGTTATCAGGATTCAAGGTGAAGTGAGGAACAGAGAGAATTTTTTAGAGAAAAGACAGACACATAGGCCCTCATTCATGAAACTGTTCGTATTCTTATCCTACATTTCTCCTACTTTTGTTCTTACGAAGCGTTCGTACGAACATGCCACGTCAGATTCAACAAAGTCTTCTATCATGAGGAAACGTGTGTAAATGGCTTGCGTAAATATGATGAATCCCACCTGTTCTAAACAGCTGCGCGTGCCCGCGGAAATGTCATTTACATAATTTCCACCCCTCAAAACACCATATAAGGCCACGCTTCCTGCCTCTGACAGCAGGAAGTGTCCATTCATTTTTTTTTTTTTTTTTCTGCTTTTTATCACAAGCGCTGCAGCAGGTTTCTGTACATGCTGGTCATCACAGACAAGGAGAAGGCAGAGAAGCTCAAACAGTCGCTTCCTCCAGGTCTGGCTGTGAAGGAGCTGAAGTAAATTAAAAAAGTACAAATAATTGGAAGTGTCATACATGAGAAGTAAAAAGACCTTCACGCGTTCGGAGGGAGGTCTGTCGCGCACCCCCGCAAGTCTCAGATGCATGTTGTGTCTCCCATGGCTCGTACAGTAAATGGTTTGATCTGACAATGGCTTCATTCATCTGAGCCGCTCAGACCCACTTGTGTGTGTGTGTGTGTGTGCTCGACATGAGTGGCGCGCGGGGGGGCCACGCGCGGGTTGCGGGGGGGTGGGCGCGTTGCGTGGCACACGGTGTTCCACATGAGTCGTGCGCGGGGGGACCACGCGCGGGTTGCGGGGGGTGGGCGCGTTGCGTGGCACACGGTGTTCCACATGAGTCGTGCGCGGGGGGACCACGCGCGGGTTGCGGGGGGGTGGGCGCGTTGCGTGGCACACGGTGTTCGACATGAGTGGCGTGGGGCACAGGGGGTGGAGGTGGCCGTGCCGACAGTGGCGCGTGGCGTGGTGGCGCGGGGGTGTTTGAAGCCGCTTTCTTTTAATGTAACAAATTTGTGTCGTTGCATTTAATTCTTTTTAAACTCAGAATATTTTCTAAATAACGAAATATGAAGTTATTAGTGGAGAAAAGGCGTCTGGATAACAGCGGACCGTCTGCTCGTAAAATATACGACAGGTCGGGACCACACGTAAATTTTGTTCGTATCTGAAAAATATCTTAGGATACGAAAACATTGTTGAATGCCACATATGCTCCTAAATCACTCGCACGCACAGTTTAAGCACAAATCTGTGCGTACGAACGGTTCATGAATGAGGGCCATAGTTTCCAGTGAAGTGAATATCTGATCAAACTGTTTTTCTAATTTCTAAACAAAACTGAACAAGTCATTCTGACACATCATTCAACTTTACCATACATTTCAACTTTAGACAACACTGATTCATGCGTGTACAAATTAAGAATACCAGCCTATTAGGGAATGACAATGACCATTCAACATATTGAAACATAACACTGTTCACATGAATAACACCAGGTCATACTTTGATTATATCTGAATCAAACAGAATTAAAAGAGTAGAAATAGTCTCTTTGTGAGTGAATCTGTCCTTTGATTCAAACTAATGGAATAAATTGTGTTAAATGTCTGTTTATTGAGAGGTCAGTAAAGGTTATCACTGGAACAGTTCAAAAAAGGACGAAGGTGTAATCCTGCATCATAGGGGACCCTGTCAAGTCCACTACATCTTCCCCCTTTTGGAAGTCATCGCCTATCCTTGGGGATGAGTTCCAACACGAAAGGATACCGTGAACTGTCTCTGATCTTGAAGTAATCCAGCAAGTGGAAGAAGAAAAATCTAAATTATAATCCCATAAAGTTTTTGGAACTTCCATACTGTTCGTAGGTAATCCCATTGCGGTAAGCTTTTAATCCTTTGGAAAACAAAGTCTTACAATCCACAGCGGTAATTCCACAGCAGTAATTCCACCACGATTAGTTTCGTTGATTGATCAGCAACAATTGTTTTTATAATCAGCATGTAGAGGGGATCCCTCGATTGACGCAGAGGAGGCAGCCCTTAGATGAAGGTTGAAAACCAAACGTTGGAGTTGCAGGTCCCCACATCGAAGGATGTAGGCTGGTTAGCTTCCAGTCAGTGCCACTCTGGTTCTATGTGTCATGCAATTATGTGGTTTTAGGTGGGCTTATGATTGGGAACTTACATTAAGCCTTACCTATATGTACCTGGTATGTAAGCTACCATGGTTTAGATAAGCTACAATTACCAATTAAGGGGTGGATCAATGCAATAAAAATCAGATATAGGGATCTACAGGGAGCCCTCGAGTTACGGACGAGTTCCCGGACCTAAGAACCGTTCGCAGCTCGATTCTGCTGTAGCTCGGGGGTGAAAATAGCGTCCCGTTCGTAGGTCCTGGTTTCGTTCGTACGTCGCGGAAATAACGCTAACGGAGCGCCACACACATTTATTGGCATGAGACTGAACAAGCGGACATCCTGTGCCATAAACATGCACAAAACTTTATTTACAAACACTTATCTAACATATTACACCACACATTCATCCATAAACACACACAGTAACTGTACAGCATGTACAATACTGTACTGTACATGTACATCTGAGCTGTAAAATTATTACAGAATAAAATAATTAATTAATACAGAATGAATAAAAATATAATTTCTTACTTTGAGATGGTCAAAGCCAGGCCAGGCCATGCATTGATGTTGTCGGGCCGAGCAGCGCGGCGGGGCGGCGAGCGAACCACGGCAGCTGCTCGAGGCCTGTGTTAGCTTCTGCTAGCTGCGTGTTAGCCAGGCCATGAGCTGGTGTTCGCGCGGCGGTGGGCGCGATGACTGAGCGATCGGCGATCGATCCGCGGCTGCTGCTCCAGGCTGAGACGTCCACAGAGTTCACAGAGTGATTCCAGCTAGTAATTTATCCATATGAGGCAATCCTGGAACAAACACAGTCCTCACAGCCAGCTGCCGGGACAACAGACCTACCTAAAATGGCTGCCGGGGCATTTCCTGGAACGGCCGGAAGTTGCGCAATTATGATAAAAACTTATCATTTTTATTAAAAATATTATTTATAAAGCCTTTAAAACAACCACAGCTGCAACAAAGTGCTGTACACATGAAAATAATAACATTTAAACACACACAAAAATATATTTTTATTTTTATATTAAATTATTAAATATGATACGTTCGTAGGTCCGGGTTGCCGTAGGTCGCGGGCGCCGTAGGTCGGGGGTTACCTGTATACCTATAGAGTTTTGGAGGGCTTATGTAACAAAGGCCTCTTCTCCCAAACTATTCCTCCATTCATTACTTAGTTTAGGTTAAACTAAAGTAGAAAAAGAAAATATAGTTTGGTCTAAATGTCTGTTGTCCTTTTAGACGACGACGTAGGTAATTTGGTTTTCCCTATAAAATTTAGAAGTCTATGGCGAGACACATCAAAATGAATAGATACTCTTAGAATAGAATCTATCAAATCGGTTCAATTTAGAAATTGTGAGCCCAGTGTAGTTTATGGTACCTTGAGTAGCTTTAAACTACATTGACTCTTCAAAGATCGAGGTTTAACAAATGAACTGCATGTTGGCATAGTTAAATCCATATTATACATTAACCAATGTTAATACAAAACCTTTTTTGGCTGGGAGTGTTCAGAACCAAAACAATATCTCAAATAATGACAACAGTAATGACTAAACAACAAGGAAACAACGTTTCACTGCTTCGACACACTCTTGTCGTCAGATTCCAAAATGCAACACACAAGAAAAACAGGTCTCAACTTTATAACCGAGGTCAAATTAAATCTCGTGGATTTAAACGGTTGTTAAGGTTAGTTTTTTGTTGTGGGTGTTAGACTTAGCGTTTCTAAGTTCAAGTTGGACAATGCGACTTATAGGGTGGAAAATATGGTAGTTTAAACCTGATTAGTTTATTTACTAACTTGTGTTTGGACGACCTTATTATCCCATGAAGTCGGTGAGTTTGTGAGATCTTTGTCTTTTGTGGAGTCATTGAACGCCTTGTAAGGTTTGATCTGATTTCGATGTACCCATTTAGCAATTGGCTCTTTGCGGCCTTTGCTGATTTTGATTTCGTAGACGACTGAGGACACTTTGTCTGTTATCAGATGAGGTCCAGTCCACCTGGGCATTAGTTTGCGGGCGAGAGTTCCGGTCTCGGACCCTCCTTTCCCGGTTGCTGGGGCGAACGTATAGTACCAGACTCTGTCTCCCACTTGGAGTTCATTGTGAGAGGCCTTCTGGTCGTAGTACGCCTTGCGTCCTTCAGCGGATTTTTCCAGGTTTTTCTGGGCGAAAGCAAAAGTGTTTCTGAGGTGTACATTCAAATCTTTCATGTATTGTTGTGTAGTGTAGGCTGTCGCCATGGCGGCGTCGCCTGGTTGGTACAACAGGTGTAGAGGGAGAGTCATTTGTCGACCGGTCATCATCTCGAAGGGAGAGATGCCAGTTGATGTGTGTGGAGTGGCTCTTATGGCCATGAGGACCAGAGGGAGTTTCACGTCCCAGTCCTTGTGGTTTGCAGCCACGTATTTCTTCAAAATACTCACCACAGTTCTGTTTGCTCTCTCTACTTGGCCTGAAGCCTGTGGGTGGTAGCCGACATGAAAGTTGGCCTTGACGCCTAGCGTCTTCCACAGTTCTTTCATCACTTCACCTGTGAAGTGTGTACCTTGGTCTGAGTTCACCCTAAGGGGAAGTCCAAACCTTGAGAATATATGATTCATTAACAACATAGCAGTGGTTTGTGCTGTGTCGTTAGGAGCTGGTAGGCATTCTACCCATTTGGTAAATGCACAGGTTACCGTGAGAAAATATTTATTTCCTCTAGAGCTCTTAGTGAGTGGTCCAACCCAGTCGATCTGGAGGTCAGACCATGGGAATGCAATGCCTCTGCTTTGCAGTGGTGCTCTGTGAAGTGGTCTGGTTGGCTGAAACTGGCCGCAGACCACGCACCCTTCAATGTAGTCCTTGACATCCTTTTTCATTCCAGGCCAATAGGCAATTTGTTTTAATGTCGTCAGCGTGGCTTTATCTCCTTTGTGTCCTACGGACGGAAGATCATGGGCATAAACTAACATCACCCCCCTTTGGTCATGGGGAACCATGAGCACAGGTGAGGACGTTGGTCCATGAGCGAAAGTTAGGATGCCTTTGATTAGTTTTAACTGTTTGCGTAGCTGAAAAAGGACTTTAAGGTCTGGATCGGAATCCAGTTCGTCTTTAGATGGAGTATTTTTGTCTGGATCAGTCAGGTACAGTATCATGGAGTTGATAGTAGGATCCGACTGCTGTAGTTGGATGATGTCTGGGTCAGTCAGTGTGGGTCGTACAGAGACTGCGTTGTCAGCAGGTCTGGCTGCGGCCTGTGCACGTGTGACTGCCATAACCTCAACAGTAGGTTGTGTTGACAGAGATTTGATTAACCAGGAGGGGTCGAAGGACCATAGCAGACCTTCGTCGGCTCCTTCCTTGGCTAAGGAATCTGCAATGTCATTGTAGTGCTTGTCATCGCCTGGGACTCTTGAATGTCCTGGAACTTTCTTCCAGTAGATCTGTAAGTCGTGTGATGTCACCAAGTGATCACACGCTATGAAAAGCTCTTTGTGTTTGACCACTTTTCTGTCGCTTGTTAGGAAACCGTTCTGTTTCCACACAGCGAGGTGACAAGCGAAACTTAAACGAGCATAGTTAGAGTCAGTGCAGATGACTAGCGTCTTGATGGAGCGTTCTACTACCATCTGGAGAGCTATTAGGATTCCTGCAATCTCAGCGTACTGAGAAGTCTGAGAGCCTAATTTGTAGCTGAAAGTAATCTGTTCTTGGTCTTGGAGGAGGACCCCTCCAACACCTGCCTTGCAGACTTTGTCGCGGAGGAATGAAGATCCATCCACGTACAATGTAGCCATATCTTTGCAGATATTTTCAACAAAGAAGTGGTGATTTGGGTCCTTACTTACTAAGGGTTTTTCCTCAGCTGGCGGTTGGGTGGCTGGCACATCTTGTGTACATTTTTGGCAGATTGTCAAGTCAGTACCCAAATTTGACTTCTTGTTTTGACCATAACGGATGTCTAGGTTAAAACTTTGAAGCGCCATGAGCCACGTTGCAACACGTGAGTTTGTCACCACACCATCTCTGATGCGTTGGCTATTTAGAAAAGTCACTGGCTGGTGTTGTGTTTCAACAATGATTTTCTGTCCACCAATGTAGCTGGAGAAATGTTTTACTGCCCACACTGTGGTCAGTAGAGCTTTCTCACAGTCTGAGAATCTCAACTCGGGGCCTGCCATTGTCTTGCTGGCGTAGGCCACAACACGCTTGTCTCTGTCGTGTATCTGGTACAGACCTGCACTTATGCAATGAGCTGAGAAGCCCACTTCCAAGTAAAACTCTTTGTTGTAGTCTGGGTAGACTAAACATGGGGCTGACTTGATCCTGTTTATGAGAGCGTCCATTGCCTGCTGCTGTTTGTCAGTCCAGACAAATGGAACGTCTTTCTTTAGGAGTTCAGTCAGTGGCTTTGCAAGGTCTGCATAGTTTTCTATGAACTGGTTCGAGTAGTTACACACGCCAAGAAAACTTTGTAGTTCTTTGAGATTGGTGGGGACTTTGAGATTGTCAAGGCCTTGGGTGCGAGTCAGCTGTGGTTGTACTCCGTCTGGACCTACAAGTAGGCCAACGTAGTCCACCTTGGTTCTGCACCACTGGCATTTTGACAGTGATATCTTAGCACCAGCAGTTGTTAGTTGATTCAGAACGTGGTCGATCTCAGCCAAATGTGAGTCCAGTGTTGGCTGCCTCAAAAGGACATCGTCCACATAAATCAGTGTCCCACGCTCGTGGGCGTCTGGACATGCTTTGTTCAAGAAGATGTTGAACTCTGCAGGTGAGTTAGCGTAGCCAAAGGGACACCTGGTAAAGGTGTATTGTCGGCCACCAAAAGTGAAAGCTAGTTTGTATTGGTCCTCGGCGCACAGGGATGGTCCAAAAACCAGAGGCGACGTCGAGGGTCGAGAAGTACTTACCATTGGTGACCTTGGGCAGTTCCTGTTGGAGCTGGGTCATTGGCCACCGTGATAAGGGGACTTGTTTGTTTAGCTTTCTGTAGTCGATAGTGAGTCTCCACTTTCCATTCAGTTTTAACACTGGCCATAAAGGCGCAGAGTAAGTGCTATTACAGTATCTGATGATACCATTCTTTAAAAGGTTATCAAGGATTTCTCTGATAGGTTGATGTGCTGCCAGATGAATCTTGTATTGTCTGACAAATGTGGGTGGAGCTTCGGGCGGGGTTGGGATGCTCACTGAATGGAGCATGGTCAACCCACAATCCATTGAAGCAGTTGAAAATGATTTCTCATATTTCAAGAGAACATGGCAATGTCTGTCCCTTTCTTCATCAGTTTTCAGGGCGTCGGCTTGGGCGCCCACCTGTTCAATCTGTGAAGAAATTGAGAGGGGTTCTTGTTCTTTGGGGAGCTCCAATGAGTCCCTTTCTGTGCCTTTTACCCTGTTTATAGGTAGGACACTATAGGCTTGAGGGCCTAGGCCGTTGTCTCGGTTTAGACTGACCCCATAGACTGTGTCTTGGTCGACCTCATTGATAGAGACGAGAGCTAAGGCCTGTTTTGGCTTTGTGAACAAGACTTGCCCCGTGTGGTCATTTGGGATCAGGTATTCTGGGAATCCTCCAAGAAATGGAATGCTCAGTTCAAAATCATGGAAATCAGTGGAGATCAACCATCCTATTTTTGTATATTTCTTGATCAATATCGCTTCCATGCCTGTGTTACACACAGCAACAGATGTGGTTCTGCAGTCGAGGCTCACTTGTCTCGTGGCCTCAATGGATAGTCCTAGGTTGGAAAATTTAGGAGATAGTTGAAAGTATGCCTGTTTTTGGCTAATAGCGTGATTAGCTATGATGTGAACTTTCACCATCTGGTTCATTGCCTGAGGTAGTACTGTGATAGTTTGGTTGCAAACAACCTCACAGACTTCTGGTATGGTCTGTCCAGCTTTGAGATTTTCTGTGCTTAGCACAGGAGAATCCATTTTGGCTGTTTCTAGTGACCACAGTACATGGTTGATGGTGTCCACTCGGACACCCAATCTTACCAAAATGTCAGAGCCTATGTAGGATGCATGTGGTAAGTTTTGGACTACGAGGAACGGGTGGACCAGTTCTCGTTTGATCCAGTTTAGGTTCAGGCGAATGACTCCATTTGCGGTCATTACCCGCTCACTTTTGGGATCAAGATGAAAGCGTAAAGCTTTCTTGGTTAGTTCTAGACCCAAATGTTTTTTAACCAAGGTTTCATAAAGAGCTTGGCTGATTGCTGAATTATCTGTCCAAGGAGACAGTACAGCATCTTTGGTGTGGGATCCTTGGATCTCGACACCTTTTACTACCTGTTGTAGGTAGTGTTCAGTGAGTGCCGATTGCCTCAGCTCGCAGAGGGAGCTCTCTTGTTGGGCTAGAGTCGGTTCCAACTGTTGACTCTCATCCGCCTCACTTGTTTTTGAAGGTTCACTTACTGGGCTTATGCTCTCGGTTGAGGATACCCTTGTGCCTTCCGCGGTACCTGCTGTTACGCAGTTAGTGTCACCCCGTGGAGGCGTTTCTATTGGCAGTGGTTTCCTCACACTGGCCCACATTGTCTGTTGACCATAGTCTATAATCGCATCAAAGCGATTAATAAAATCTTGGCCAACCAAAAATGGGAACGAGTCAACCGTAGACACATATACCGGATGGTCTAGTGTCACTTCGCCAATCTGCATGTGAATCATGGCTATAGCAATTAGGGTTGATCTCGTCTCTGAGAGACCCTGCATTTCTATAGCACATTTTGTGAGGGGTATTTCTCTGTCAGTACTGTTAGTGGCGGTCCTCAGCTCATCGAACAGTCTGGCGGACATAATAGATATGTCGGCACCGTCCAGGAGAGCATCATGTGTGAGGACCCCTTCAAGTGTAATTGACAGGTAAGCCTTCTTAGCGGACCCCTTTCTGATAAAGTTACACAGGAACCTCTTGGGTTTAGGCCAACGTCTCTTTTGACGTTCACCTTTTTCTGTGCCATGTCGGATCATCTGACCCATCAGCTCAGAAGCAGCTGTTGTTGAGTCCGAGTGTCCTGTTTGCGACAGGCCACCATCGTTGGCATTCGAGTTTTTCCCTTATCTGATAAGGGGTTCTCGTAATCTGTAACAACGATGTCAGGGTGGCTGTTAGCGTCTGTGACAACGTTGTTATCTATCCGCTCGGAGTGTTTGTCAACGACAGTGTTGCACATTGCCCCAGGCTGGTTATCCTTGTTTGTTTTTTTGAAAATTTCTACCATCAGACGTAGTATCTCTGAATCTTCTGCATTCATAGGTTTAAGGCCCTTTTTCTGGGACTTATTTGATTGTTTACTGATCTCGGACTGTTCCGTCTGAGGTGCAGGAGGAGCAGGTCCACGGCTCGGGGGTCCCTTCCGGGACCACCCTGGTTTCGGGGGTCCCCTCTGGGACCACCCTTGGGTATATGGGTTACCTTTGTATCCATAATCTTTACTCTTTGGACGTGCACCTCCCTTTTGATCCTTGTGTTCACCCTCTGTGTTCGGCTTGAACCACTTTGGGTTCTTTTTCCAGCGGGCACCATCATTTTGTGGTTTGTCAGGTTGAAAGATCTGTTTCTTCTCGCCTTTTATATGATAGGGAGCTGATGCTTGCGTCCCTTCCAGCTCCAGCGACTGGGATTCGGCCTTTGCACTTGTGAACACCTCTACGGGTGCTCTGCATTGCGTGTGAGCCTCAAAAACATTTATGGCACACTGTTTCATTTCCTTGATGGTTTTCACTGTGAAATTACTCATCCGTTGTACTGACAGTTTTATATCAGGGTGGAGATTTTTTCCGAAAAGATATTTAAAACCTACTTCGTCTTCCATCCCCGGTTCATTGCGATTACCAAAGAAAGCCTGGAACATTCTCTGGTAATACACCTGTGGATGTTCATTTTTTTCCTTGCACGACTTTCTCGGAATCTGGATAGCCACCAGGCCCCATGTTGAGAGTGAACTCTTGTATGTGTATCACGCAAAAGTTTGTAATCTTTTTTTATGGCGTCTGGTTGGCGAACAATGAAGGCATATACGTTCCAGTCTGCGGTGAGCCTGATCAGCGCAATTTTATCATCAGCAGTAGCATTTGGAAAATTACTCAGTTGGAAGTCAAGGGAATCTAGGTAAGCCCTTGGTGTGGATTGAACCCAACGGTCCTGGATCAAAGTGTTGAATGTATCTTGAAAGCTTTTGGATTTCAGGTATTGGAATGGAAAGTTGAGAACCATTGTTGAGCCTGCATCAGGGTATTGTTAATCCCATTTACCTGTGATCCCAGTGCAAGTGCTGTTGTTGAGTATGCATATCCCTGCTCTGACTGGCGGGTCTTAACAGGTACAATGAGCTGTTCTGCATCACCAGGTGGAGGTGGTGGGGGTGGGGTTGGGAAGCCCTGAGACTGCTTTGCCACAACATCCACCCACCTTTCCCTTTCTTTAAAAAGGTTTTCTTTAGTTAAGGTCAGTTCCGCCTTACTTACATTCAATTCTCTGCGTAAACATTCAATTTCAGTTTGTAACGTTGTACACTGTTCACTGAGTTTTTTGTGTTCCTCGAATTGAGTGCTCCCTTTTATTTGTTCTTGTAATTTATCATACTCAACTTTCAACCTTGTGCACAGGTTGTGAGCTTCTTCTCTTTGTCCCATGCTGTCTTTTAGTGTTTTAGACAGCGACTGTACCTGTTGTTGTAATTTTTCATTCTCTCTTTCAGACTCCACATACTTTTGTTCTCTGGAACGAATGCTTTCTTCATATGTTTTTGTTTGCGACTGTATATCAGTTTTTAAACATTCAATCTCTGTATTTGTCGTTTCTTTGTACGATACAAATTTTAAAGTGGTATCTTTGTGTTTATCTTTTTCATCATCCAGTTCCACATCAAGGTCCCCGCTCCTCTCCATTTCATGGTCCAGTCTGGCCTTCAAAAGAAGGGCCAATTTGGCTAGACGTTCGGCGTTTAGCTTTTTACCATCTTTTTTATTTATACCTGTTGCTAGACTTTCTAACTCTGTGTCCAGAGTCAAGGTGTCCATTGCTGCTACCTCATCACCGTACTCTACGAGGGGTTTTGTTAGCAGTCTTAAGGCATTATCAACACAATCTGTGTCTTCTGAATCAGAGTCTGAATCATCCTGCACTGGGATTTTCTCCTCCTCCTGCGCTGGAGTCTGCTCTCCTTCAGCATCCTTCAAGGATGATGATGGTACAATGTTAGGGGTGTAACGATACACAAAACTCACGAGACGAGACGAGACGAGAAAATCACAGATCTCGCGAGAACGAGACGAGATTTTAACATTAGTTCAAGAAAACTTCAAAGATCGGTTTTATGCCGCAAAAAGGCTTTTATTCTGTTTTAACATGTCTTCATTTTACTGATCGAATCTCCTTAGACCTTAGAACGTTCAACTTTGTTAAAAAAATAGATATTCACGCAGGACTTTCCAAAAATTGAACATAAACAGCGCCCAGTGTTGCCAGATTGGGCGGTTCACCGCGATTTTCCTTCTGCCTTTTGCGGGTAAAGAGTGCTTTGGGTGGGTGGGACTCTATCTGGCAACACCGGTCACACCGGTGTTTACACGCGTGTCTTTACATTCGGGGCAGCGTCGGCAGTTTGGGACACTCCATCAATGTAGAGGCGTCTCGTCTGCGGCACCCTCCATCAGTAGTTGGGGCGTCTTCTATAGCAACTTCATCCGGCGAAGCCATGCTGTCCGTGACGCTGACTTGCTAGGGGCTCTGCTAGCGCTAGCATTAGCATCTCGCGAAGACAACGTTACCTCTCAACGAGAGATATCGCGGGAGTATAATATCGCGAGATCTCGTACAACGAGATCTCGTTACATGCCTATACAATGTCATCTGATAGTTTATCCATATTTGTTTTGAGTCTGTAAAAATCAACAAACTGGTACATGTGGGTGTTATTCTAAATTTTTTACATTTAAATTAACATTAGTTTTAATTGTACACAAAAACGTTAAAAATGCAATTTTTAACTAAAAGTGTACAGATATGTACACGAAATCTGTTTAAAATGCAGAGATGTGAAAAGCTTGATGTGGAAATGCACCGCTCTCCATCATATTGTTCATTGATTTAATGTAAAAACCAAATGGAAGATGCTTTTTGAATGTTATTTTAAATCTCTTCAGTATTTAAAATAAGCAAAATAATTGTCTGTACCTCTGTTATTCTAAACTTTGGTTTTAAAATAAACAGGATTTTTTTGTTTTTTTCACAGAACAATTTTAAAGATGGTATTTTACCATAAAAATGCTGACTTGTATGATGTTTTGAGAGAACTCTTCTTATAAACATTATTTAACCAACAGGTGGCAGTCGAAACTTGTCACGAGGTGACCGTAATTACTATATCCGGCCGCTAGAGGCGGCACTGGTTGACTTCCGTTGGCGTAGCCTTAGCTTAGCCGTCAGCTCGCGATTATTGACTAACAAAAACAGTCAAAATCAACGTTTGGAATTAGTTTCTAGTCTGTCCGTGATAATCGCTCGAACCACGTTCTTGTCAGAGACAAATTTGTATGTTTAGACAGTTTAGATACTAGGACTACCAAACATATGTACTTGTAAATATTTTACATATAGCTCCCATGGGAGACTGTAAAATGACAGATTGAATTAGCATTATCACGTCCATTGGTATGTATATGAGGCCATTTACATCACAGACTACAGAATCAGTTGCTATGGCAGATGAAGTTGCTAGGGGAGACTGCAAGTCCTGTCACCTGTCACCTATTCCACGGTCAAGGCGGGATTGCATTGGTCACTTTTATCTGAAGGGGGGATTGTACAGGTGATCCCCAACTTACGAACGAGTTCCATTTCTACGCCGGTTCGTATAGCTGAAACGCCGTAAGTTGAAGCCGCCGCAAGTCGAGAACTACCTGTGTTGGCCACTTTTATCTGAAGGCGGCGGGATTGTACAGGTGGTCCCCGACTTACGAGGACATCGACTTACAGGCCTTCGGCCTGGAAACCCTGCTATGGACCGTGTCGGTTCATAAGTTTCTCCGCGGAGACACATGCGCTTTAGGTGAACGGCGGTTTTGTCAGGAAGGCATCTTTGTCCTTCCTGGACGAAGGACAAATGGTAAATGGAGCTTATTTATATAGCGCTTTCCAGCCCCCTATGAGGGGCCCCAAAGCGCTTTACAATACCAACCATCCAACCATTCATACACACATTCATACACCGGTAGCGGCAGACTGCCATGCAAGGCGCCATCCAGTCCTACCGGGAGAAACTCGGGGTTAAGTGTCTTGCCCAGGGACACAACGACACATGGTGTGGGGAAACGGGATTCGAACCTCCAACCTTCCGATCGGTGGACGAGTGCCATTACCACTATGCCACGGCTGCCTATCTGCCTATCTGCAAGCTACATGCTGAGTGAAATAAAATTGAATAAAGTTGTTTCACTCCAGTTTTCATGTAAACATTCATACTTTTGAGTGTGGAAAAATGATTGTGTTATACAACAAATACAGAGCTTTATCATTCAATGGGTCTCTGACTTTGTACAGTACTGTAATAGATTTAGTATTTTTATTCTTACAGAATTTGTGTTCTCTCCATATCAGTTTGTTCATTCATTCATTCAACCTTTATTTATACAGGCTGGACTCGTTGAGCCACGGGGACTCATTTACAAGAGGGACCTGTCTCACTCACACCTAGGGTCAATTTAGAGTTAACAATCAGCCTAACATGCATGTTTTTGGACTGTGGGAGGAAACCGGAGCACCCGGAGAAAACCCACGCATGCACGGAGAGAACATGCAAACTCCACCCAGAAAGGCCCCCGGACCAGGATTTGAACCGGGGACCTGCTCGCTTAGAGGCAGCAGCTCTAGTTTGTCATCAATGATAACACCCAAAAAGTTCACCTCACTCACTCTAAAAATCTCAACACCCTCAATTTTGAATGGAACATCAACAGTTTTCTTTTAATTACTGAGTATCATGTAATTAGTTTTATCTAGATTTAATGATAATTTGTTGAGTTTAAACCAAGTTTGTATTTTGACGAATTCTGTCTTCATCAACATCTCCAAAAGTTTGCTCTGTGTTGTAAAAAGCTGCACTTTCAACCTGCAGAAGGAATGCTGTTTATGGGGGAGATGTTTTGTTTTTGCTACTGGGGGCATGTTTTGAGCACACAAAAGACTCCAGCCTCAGGGGGCCACACACACCTAATGAAATGCAAATTCCTCAATCTGTAATTTGACAGACTCTGGTAAGGGTAGTACTCATCTGAATATTCTGGGAGTCCTAACATCTCCCACGCCAACATAAATACTGTTTATTATTGTTAAACTGTTATATTTTGCAGCGTGACACGTGAAATGTCAGCCTGCCCCGCGCGTGCGGGCTGCGCGCATGTGGTTGACACAAAAGATCAGCAGGAGATGTTTACATTATCAGCGGGGGTGCAGCGAAAAACTTCCACTTTGGGAGCAGGCTCAGAAAACTATCGGTGTCATAGAGGGGGGCCAGCGGTGTCGTGTAGGCGATAAGCAAAGTCGCAAAGAGAAAGTAGCGGTTACACTCAAAATACCCGCCGTGTAAACTGGCCCTGAGGCTTCTAAGGGGTCAAGGCCGAGATACAGTGAAGCAGACTCCGTATACGCGCGTATATGCCCGTATACGCGCGTATACGGAGCCTCTGCTACAGCCCGGCTGATGTTCTCGCGTAGATTCTCGTGTTTTCGCTCCAAATTCTACGTCATTTCCTCCGTACCGTCACTTCCGATCGTCACTTCCGCTAGTTTTTCGCTCCACGGAGAGGACTCAACTGAGCTCGCTGATTGGTCACTTTGACACGCCTACTGAAATGATTGACAGATTTCAGTCAGCTCAAAGTGAAACCTATCGTGAGCAGCTCGCTCAGACTTCTGCGGTGTTCTGATACGGTCTTTCTACTATATATGTTATAAAAAGTTCTCTCAGAAATAAAAATAATAACAGGGAGTGCTTTTCCTGCAGCCCACAGCCCACCAGGGAATATATAAAACATCGCGCACCCAGGTAGGACCTGAATTCATTCATTTCATTCATCGAGTGAACGGAGGAAGAAGCGGTTACTTGACTTTAGGCAAAAAAACAAAAGAAAAGGCCCGATCAGCGATAAAAAAGAGGAATTTATTTCATTTGTGTAACATACAAAACAGTCCGGAGCCGGGGAAGTTTAGGTCAGACACCGCGCATCGCGTATGCGAATCGCGTATGCGTAGTAAAAAAATACCTTTGCGCGTACTTGCCCTGAGGGGCTACGCGGGGCTACGCTGCGTACGGGGCATACGTACGCTGCGTATTGGCGTATCGTGAGGACGCGCGAGTGTATCTCGCCCTTTAGGGTTAAACTATCATTGACAATGGCAAAAAACATTTATTCTGTTCCTAAATCTACTCTTTGGAGACGAACTCATCTTGCTGCCAAGCGGAAATTTAAGTGTTTAGATGATGACCAAGATGATTCTCTCAAGATTTTGTTAAAAATTCTCCTGCATTTCAGCATGAAGTCATTGCCATGCTTAGTGAACACAGTGAATCACTTGAAAGTTCTGACTCTTCATGATGATGATGATGGCACCAATGAACCAGAAACTGTAGATATTCCTGTATATGCCACTACACACCTTGGGGTGTCTATGAGTGCACACCTAATTCTCCAGCTCCCCGAGCGCCCTCTGGCTTCTCACTGCACCACCTGGGGTGGTTGGGTTAAATGCAGAGACGAATTTCGTCTGTGTATGGGAAACATACACAGATGACAGACAAACACATTATTATTATTATTATTATTATATGGGTCCTTTTCAGATGATGATCATGGCAGTATTCATTCAGACCATCATGCCAATCATTCTTATGATTTTCCCTCTGAATTGGATGTTCACATTTCACATAACTCTGAACTTGAACCAGATCGCTCAACAGATTGTTCTTCCTTGGATACTGACGGTGAACAAGCCACCTATCAACATTTGCTGGGATGGATGTTTTTTATTTATTATTTATTAATCCAGTTATAGGGGAGACCCCAGCAAGGCACTGTGCATTTTCCAGATTGCCTTTGCATATGACTAATTACTCTTTTTTGTTTTTGTTTGTTTTTTTGCAAATGCAGATGGAATCATGAATGGGGATTCTGCGGCAAGAGAGGATTTTATAGACCCCTTTCACGGATTGCGCAATACCGGAAGCACCGCCATGTTGGAGACACTCGCGCTGTAAACACACAGTAGTTGAAGTCGGAGCTCCAGGTTTTATTTCTGATTTGACCTTGTTGTCTGTAAAACAAACCTCTGTAAAGAAGACAGAAGCTGCAGGAGACTATGTGGACCAGCTTCAGCCTGCAGCAAAGGAACGTCATTTGGATAAAATACAGATAATTGGCAGCTAAGACCCATACCGGCTGTCCAACATGTCAGAAGATGAGAAGACCTTACCAGCTGTGACCTACGCAGACATTGTGAATTATTTGGTGTTTGGTGATTTATATTTAATTTTTAATTTGTGTGTGTACATATAAATATATTTTGGGTGTGTTTTTAAACACACACTAGCTATGTATTCTTATTGTAAATGTATGTGACTCATCACATCAGTCTGAGGATTGAAGCAAATTTTGTCAAAATGATCTTAGATCCCTGTTTTTTAAGCTACATTTGATCCCTGGATCAACCAGATCTGAGCGGTTCCAGAGAGCAATGCCTTGATTTTCCTTATTAATCCAGACTAAATGTGTGTTTCAGTTCATCTTATAGAAGCTCTGTGCAGAACTACCTCAATACATATTTTTTAAATAAACATGTGAAGTACAATGATGGCTGACAAGTGTTATTCAAAATTTTCAACTCTTGTACAGTGTTTCAACACAAATTATATAAATAACAGCTACTCTATGAATCTAATTACAGTAAGAACTTTGAGGTGCATTCTGCAGACATTTATCTTTTAAGATAATAGTACGAATGGTTGTCTTTATATAGACCTTTTTTTACCTTACAACTACTTTGAGTTTGGCAGAATATTTTCTAGTCAATACAAAAAGTGCACAAACAAAATGGTTAATGATACATAATGTCATTTATTCTGTTTAAAGCTGCAATATGTAACTTTGTAATGCAGTCTGTAACTTTTCTAACAATATATTTTTAACATATTTCTTCACTCTGTCACTATCTACTGACAGACTGATGTTAGACAAAGTAATCTCTGAAAAAAACTATAGTCCCCTTGCTTCTCTATCAGCATTTATAAAAACACTAAAAACACAGAGTGACCCGCCATTAACCAGCCAATAAAAACAGAGTTTGTAACCAGCCAATAAAAACAGAGCTTGAATTTGAATCAGCCAATAAAAACAGAGCTTGAATTTGAATTTCAGCAGGGCCAGGGGGAGCAGAGCCATATATGGCTCTGAGGGGGAGGGATCAGAATGCTTTGCCTGTTGAAAATTTTTCTAAGTTCTGCACTCTACAGAAAGTTACACATAGCACCTTTAAAAGAGAGGTTTTCTAAATCGACGTGAGCTATACAGTATCAGCACCACTATGTGAAACATATGTTAATATGTAAGTCATCTTGTTTGCTCACGTCTGTGTGATATCCATTACAGAAAAAGCATAATCAAAATTACATTCATCAAATCAATACATAAACAGTAATGATATAGTAATTCATGCTCAAATCAAAAAAGGCGTTCAATACAGGATCAACTGGACTTTATTTGTTACTAATAAAGTCCAGTTGATCCTGTATTGAACGCCTTTTTTGATTTTATCATGTCCTGGACGACTGAGAATCTTCACCAGCATCATGCTCAAATAAAGAGTGCAGTGAAGAGGGCCATTCAAGATTGTGTATTTTTGTCTAACACAGCCTATGACACGTTCAACATGGACTCTAACATGTGCTATTTGCCATGTTTTTTTTAGTTCTTTTTTGTCGTCGGTTGAAGCGTTCTGCTGCCAGATGTCATCCCACCATCAGCACCAACTGCACTCTGCAGCACACGTCTTCAGTGAAGGCACCCAGTCTGGATCATCCTTGCTGTACAATGGAGCACGTCTGCCTAAGAAAAGAAAAAACATAATAAAATAAAAATTACTTAAATGAAGTTGTAAATAATTGGTGTGTTAATATGCATATGAATTTCAAAACAGGATTTACAACATAGCACCGGATTGTCAGTTGTCAAACAACACAAGAACAGTTAATTTAGGTTATTGTATGTGCTTCTTACATATTTAGTGTTTGTATGTATTTTTTGCTTTTCAACTTGAGAGCTAGATGTGTAGTTTATCATGACAGTGCTCTTGTCATGAGTGTCATGTCACTGTCATGACATGTCATGACAGTGCTCTTATGAATTTTGAATAATCAGCATAAACAACTCAACAACTGAAAGCTTTGTTAAGCTTTCAGTTGTTGAGTTGTTTATGCTATTTGTAAAAAACAAATAACAAAAAAAATTTAACGTTCCATGTACATTTTATGCAGCACAGTTAAAGGATTGTAATAATAATAATAATCATTTTATTTAAAAGCTCCTTTCAGGACACTTTATAACAACCTGCCCCCCACCGCTACGATAAAAGGGGACTAATTATTACATACGCTAAATTAGTCAGGGGCAGTGCCTGGAGCTGACGGCGCTTAAACTTAAAGCTCAAACTTTCATTTGGAACACACTCATTACCTTACAGGAGACAATGATTAATAATAAATGGTCATTTTTGCAGCGTAGATAATATAATAAAATAAGGGGAAATACAACTTAACAAACCAATTCAGTTCAAACATTATCAGTGACAAATTGAAATATAAAATACATAAGGATGATATAATATAAAATACATTTAGTAAAGTTAATGATAAGTCTAAAGAGATGTGTTTTCAGGGCTGTCTTGAACAGAGAAAGGGAGGTGGTGTTTCAAAGGTCTGTCCTCGTGCTCAATAAACTTATGATTCGTGTAATGCCCTAATTCACTATAATCTACTGTAAGAAATATATTACCTGACACAAAGTGTGCAGAGCAAATTCGGATGTTGCTCAGTTTTTTTCAATCCAAGTTCTGGTTTAGGCTGGCAGCCACAGACGTCGACGTTCCTCTGATAACTGCTGAGTTACTTCACCTTGATTTGTGATCACGAGTGGTAATCTGTAAAACAGAAGGCTTTTTCTCTCAATCTGACCGATTGTGGCAGCCATGGACACGACAATAATTCACCATTTTTTGATTTTGTGTGACCAGACGCGACGCACCACTACAATAGCTTTGAGGCTAACACAGCTATGTCGCCAAGATGGCTACTTCCGGTATATTTCCAGGGTTGATGACGAGCCGTGAAAGGGGTCTATAAGGACTCATGCTGCAGAGCATTTAAAACATGCAAAAAGGGTAGAGGACATGCGCTCACACTGGACAATTAAAACGTGTCACAAAGAAGTGGAGGTGGGGCTTTCACACTGGACATTTAATGCACCACAAAGAAGTGGACACTGGACATTTAATGCACCACAAAGAAGTGGAGGTGAGGCTTTCACACTGGACATTTAATGCACCACAAAGAAGTGGACACTGGACATTTAATGCACCACAAGAAGTGGAGGTGGAGGGTCACACAGGACATTTAAAATGTGCCACAAAGAAGTGGAGGACACGGGCTCACACAGAACTGAGGAACACATTTTTTGGGGGGAGAGATGCAAATACAGGTGCTGGTCATAAAATTAGAATATGAAAAAGTTTATTTATTTCAGTAATTCCATTCAAAAAGTAAAACTTGTATATTATATTCATTCACACAGACTGATATATTTAAAAAAAAATCTTAATGTTGATGATTATAACTGACAACTAATGAAAAGCCCAAATTCATTACCGGTAACAGAAAATTACATTACTTGAGAAAAAAAAAAAAAGGATTTTTATAGATGTTGGCCAACTGAAAAGTATGAACATGGTACCATGGTCCTTGCAAAAGGACCCCCAACTAAGTATTCAAAGATGTACATATTGTACATTTCATGTTCATAGTTCTCAGTTGGCCAACATTTATAAACATTTTTTTAAATTAATCTCAAGTAATAGTCTAATTTTCTGAGGTACTAAATTTAGGGTTGTCATTAGTTGTTGGTTTTAATTATCAGCATTAAAAGAAATAAACTTGAAATCAGTTTAATGAAAGTTTCACTTTTTGAATGGAATTACTGAAATAAATCAACTTATTTAAAATATTATGACCAGCACACTTTTTAAACATATTTGTGGTGGGACTGTAATTTTATATAGCTTTCATATTTCTTGTGTTACTGCCAGTGTTGCTAGTTCAGCTATAAATCCAAAAGAAAATGAAGGCATGTTAATTTAAAAAAAAATAATAAATTAATGTTAAGTACAGACCAAAGCTATGTGAGCTGTGTACTTTTAGATTTGTTTGTGTACTGGTACATTTTGTTTTGCCACCAGTTGATAAGCTCCCTCCAATGTAATTCTAAAGCTTTTGTTTTTTTAAAGGTACCAAAGGTGGACTTTTCCATTTTATGTGTTATGCTGTTCTGTTAATCCTTTAATTTATGTTAAAGAGGATAAAGGAAAAATGTAAGGAGTGATTTGTAAACCTTAATCCAACGGTTTCTATGTTTCCTGCTGCACAATGGATGGTCAAATGTAGTTCCTAGCTTTGTTTGCCTCAACGCAGTTTTGAAGTAGATGCATTATACTTTTCATATGCATAGCATGTACAGATTCTTTTTGTACCTATTTTTGTACCTATTTTGTTACTACTGATGCCAAGTTATGCATTTTTTTTGTATTCATATACAGATTTGTTTTATATTATGATACTGATGCCTTTATGTGTAATAAACTGATTCTTTTATCATAACTTTCGCCTCTGTTATTTTTAATGTTAGTACTGTAGAATTAATTCATAGCCAAGAGTTATTTGCACAACTACATATCATCATGATTCCACTAATAAATCTCAATTTAAAACTGTGGATTGGGAACTTGAAAAGTTTGTGTTGTCTGAACGTTGAAGGGACAGTTTCTGAACATTCAGGGGACGTTGTCTGAACATTCGGGGGATAGTTTCTGAACATTCAGGGGACGTTGTCTGAACGTTTTATGGAGTT
Organism: Garcialebias charrua; assembly: GCA_038048925.1. NCBI lineage: Eukaryota > Metazoa > Chordata > Actinopteri > Cyprinodontiformes > Rivulidae > Garcialebias > Garcialebias charrua. Next base: position 1,211 of record JBBPBX010051272.1, on the reverse strand, counting down.
TCATTTGCCCTCATTCACGAACCGTTCGTACGCACAGATTTGTTCTTAAACTGTGCGTACGAGTGATTTAGGATCATTTGCGGCATTCAACAATGTTTTCGTATCCTACGATTTTTTTCAGATACGAACAAAATTTACGAGTGGTCCGGACCTGTCGTATAATTTAGGAGCGTCAGTCTGCTGTCATCCAGACGGATCTTCTCCACGAATAACTTCATATTTCGTTATTTAGAAAATATTTTGGGTTTAAAAAAATCACGCACCATAATTATTCTTGACAATAGGTTATTCTGTTTGAATTAGAATTATAATTTTAAGTTTAATTTGTCTGGTGTGTCGCGCAGGCTTCAGTGAGTCGTGCGCTCCCCTTGGTCATCAAAGCCGCTCCTCATATTAACACCCAGGTACATAAAATTCCCATACACCGCCGCAGAACAAGTACGAATTAAGACTGATCTTGTGCCAAACACCATCGGAGCAATTGATTATTATATCTGATTCGAAATATAACCTGCAGAATGTGGTTGCGCGCTGACCAGGAGGTGCGCGCATGACCCATTTGTGCTGCAAAACATGTTGGCATGCGTCTGCGCAGCGTGGCATTTATTGTCCACCATCTCAGACTATTCCTTGACCACCTCCTGTCCGTGCTGCGGCGAGACGTTTGTTTGAAGCCATTTTCAGATCAAACCATTTATTCTTGATTTCTGATACTGTACGACCCACGGGACACACAACATATGCACTACAATATTAATATGAAGTTAACTGTAGTTTCGAGACATTTTAAAATGCTTCTGTTCAAAAACACATCCGACACTTGCGGGGGGGTGGGGGGTAGCGGTGCGCCACGGCTCTTCTGAATAAGTGAAACTATAATGTAACACAGTACACTAAAATTAAAGATATTTGACCATCCGACACTTGCGGGGGGGTGGGGGGGTAGCCACAGCGCGACTGAGAGCAGATCTCCGAACGCGTGAAGTTCCTCCTTTTACTTCTTGAGTTTGAATGAATGGACACTTCCTGCTGTCAGAAGGCAGGAAACGTGGCCTTATATGGTGTTTTGAGGGGTGGGAATTATGTAAATAACCTCTCGCGTGCACGCGCAGCTGTTTAGAACAGGTGGGATTCATTAAATTTACGCAACCCATTTACACACGTTTCCTCAGGATAGAAGACTTTGTTGAATCTGACGTGGCATGTTCGTA